>CAUYRT010107582.1:0-24536 GCA_963574885.1 Lepilemur ruficaudatus
GGAATTTAATTCTAGGCAGGATGAGGTGGCTCATGCCTATAATCCTAACACTTGGGGAGGCTGAAGATCACTTGAGGTCAGGATCTGCCTGAGCAAGAGTGAGATTTCCATCTTTACTAAAAAAAGAGAAAAATTAGCTGGATGTGGCGAATGCGAGCCTGTAGTCCCAGCTACTTGGGAGGCTGAGGCAGAAGGATGGCTTGAGCCCAGGAGTTCGAGGTTGCTGTGAGCTAGGCTGATGCCACGGCACTCTACAGCCAGGGCAACAGAGTGAGACTCTGTCTCAAAAAAAAAAAAAAAAAAAACTCGATTTTATGTTTGCTTTCATGTGCCTGAACCTGCAGACACAAGAGGATAGGCTTCTTCTAAATCCTGTTGCTCAGAGTATGTAAAAAGAAAAAAACCAAACAAATAACAATAATAAGCAGCATTCCCAGATAGGCCTGTTGCTGATTGAATATGCCACCTATTAATTACCCAAGAACGAGACCTATTTAGTGAAAAAGGAAAGAGGGTCTGCTCTAAAAACTGTCCAGTGAAGCTTTTGTTTTATATCAAAGGGTGGGGGCGTTCCAGAAAATTGTCATTATCAACTGTGCAAGACAGAACTTGAGGTAGCTTGAAAGCTAACCCCGGTTTTAAAATCCTGGCACAGACAAGTGTGGTGGCCTAGGCGTGGGACTAAGAGGCTGAGGCGGAAGGATTACTTGGTCCAGGAGTTGTAAGCTGCAGTGTGCTATGCTGATCCCGCGTCTGCACTAAGTTCAGCATCAATGTGGTGACCTCCTGGGAACGCAGGGGACCACCAGGTTGTCTAAGGAGGAGTGAACCAGCCCAGGTTAGGAACAGAGCAGGTCAAAACTCCTATGCTGATCAGTAGTGGGCTCACACCTGTGAATAGACGCTGCACTCCAGCCTGGGCAACATAGCCTCTATTTTTATTTTAAAAAAAAATCCTAAAAAAATTAATCCTGAAAATCCAATTTTTCCTCTGCTTCCCCGAAAAAAGGTACAAAAGGTAATACCGGGTCTGAGGAGGAAACCAAAGATTAACGGTTTAAATAAAGCAAAGGTTTTGTCTTATGTAACTGCCCATCCTAGTCCACGCGGGCTGCTATAACAAAATACATAAACCGGGTATCTCAAAAACAACAGAAATTTATTTCTCACCATTCTGGAGGCTGGGAAGTCCGGGCTCAAGGCAGATTGGGTGTCTGGCGATGGCCTGCTTTCTAGCTCATAGAGGGCACCACTTTGCTGTGTGCTCACAGCAAGATGGAAGGAGCAAGGGTCTCTCTGGGATCTCTTTTATAAGGGCACTAATCCCATTCATGAGGACTCCCCCCTCATGACTTAATTAAGAGGTGATATAATTAAGAGGTGGGGACCCAAAGTCCCCATCATGTTAGGGGTTAAGATTTTAACATACGGATTCTAGGGGGACACAAACATTTAGACCATACATGGCCCAAATGCTAATACAAACTTAATGTTGCCCAATTTGTTATTTAAAGGCTGTACTTTATTCCATTAACTTCCATTTGTCCTCTTGCTTCCGTAATCTGTCTATATTGGACTCCCCTCCCTTCTGCCTGGGCTTATTCCCTGTGCCTGTGTTTCCCTGCCCAGATCCACTGGTAACTGTAACTACCACCCTAGTCTTGCTTTATAACAGTATCTTCACTCATAGATTTAACTGAGGCAAATGTATTACCTGTTAAACGACGTTAGCTCTGCAGCATAAACATCTGAATTAAGAAAAGATTACTAGCAGAAAAGTCATACGTAGTGTTAAAGAATACTAGCCCCATGAGATACAAACAGATAAGGCAGGATGATGGTGTGTGGTTCAGGCAAGTTTCTGCATGGGGAGATGCCTTCCATTTAGTATAACTGAACACATTACTACAAAAAAGAGAAAAGAAAAGAAAACAAAAAAAGAAATATTCCAATAAATTCACATTCAAAAAACGCAGGGAGGGGGGAAACAAATTGGTATGGACAGAAAAATTATGAAAACTACCAAAAATTGTGCTCAACAGAGAAGTTAATATCATGAAAACATAACTAGAATGAAATATTTTGTTGAACAGTATTTTTCCCATATTAAGAAAGAAATCAATGCCCGTACGTACAAGTTTGAGTTTGATGAAACTAAAAATTTTAAGATGGTAAGATTAAAGACTCCTTTCGTTTTCCCCTTTATAAGTTTGTATGTTTTCCAAATTTTTTGCAAAGAACTTTTAGAATTGAAAAAAGGCTAAAAACTAAAAATCTTCAATGTATATTTTTCCCACTGAATTAATATGCTGTTTATGAAACAGGAACATGATAACTCAAGGTGCTGTTGATTTTATCAAGATGTGCTTAAATAATAATTGAAGTGAGAATGAGATATATGTTTTACAGAGACAATAATGTTATGCTTTATGCCCTGTCCGTATGATCGCAAACATGAAGATATTTGAAAATATTTAAGTGATTCAGTTTTTTGGGTTCTTTTTTTCCTTTTTATCTAGATAAGTAACATTATATAGCTATTTATATTTTGGTAGTCACCAAAGGCTTAAAAATGCCAACGTTATTATACAAGTTATCCATTTCTCTACATCAGGATCTTTTAACCTTGGCCTCATTGACATTTTGGGCCAGAGGATTCTTTGTTGTCGGGGGCTGTTCTCTGCTTTGCAAGATGTTTAGCAACTTTCCTGGTCTCTACTCAGTAGATGACAGTTGTGACAACCAAAAATGTCTCCAGACATTGCCAAATGTCCCCTGGGGGGCAAAACGACCCCTGGTTGAGAAACATCGCTCTATAGTAAGTTATTACTATCCAAATATTTTGATTATCTTTTTAACTGTTACCTATTACCCTGGCCACATTAATCATGCCATGATTAAATTGATCACAATGATTAAAGAAATTAAAGATTTACTATGGTACTCAGGCACTTACGATCAGGCTATTAGACAAAATCTGGGACTATTAAGGGGAAAAATTCCTATAATTACAAAATATAAAAGATCATACAAAGAGAGCAAAGATTTTGGGTGTACACTGGGTCAAATTACACTCATTTGTTTAAGTAGTCTGAATGACTCAAAGACATACAGCAGCTATTATTCACTTAGCTACAACACAGCAAATATTAATACATATTTTGAAAAGGAGGGATGTTGCTTCATGTGACAATACTGATAATATTTAAGAAGAGATGTTAATGACTCATCAGATATTCTGTTAGGCATGATTTTTCCTCTTAAATGTCACTAATCATTTTTCTTATTGCCTTTTTTATTTAAATACATGTTCAGTGTCACTATAATCAAAATCTTATTGCAAAACTAACATTGAATATCTTTTATTTCATTTAAATAAACATTATAAATAATCATAGCTATACCATAAATAATAAATATTACCTATCATCATTCTTCTAGATTGTGTTGATTTTTATTTCATTACTGCGAATGGTGGATGGCCTTTTGTCTCATCTAAATGTCCCAATCCTCATGGGACAATTAAATATGACCCATAAGCAAAATTGAGTTTGAAGAGGATTTTTTTTCAAATATAGAGCCTCGATTTGTACTATTTATCCTCCAATTTCCTTTTTAAATTTTCAAAAATAATGTGTGAGTTTTAAAACTTATTTGATTTAAAATGACTCTTTTTTAAAAAGAAAACACTGTAGTGGGATGCCGGGATTGCATTCATCCCAGCATGCCCCACCACTGTTCTTTGGATGGCAATCACAGGACCCAGACATCAAGCTGTGGAAGAGATTCTTCCAAGCAACAGCATCTGGCTCTTTGGCAAACTGAACAGGCAGTTGCCCTGGTGGCTTTGGAGTTGCCTCTGGGTCTGTCACAGGGTAAGGCTGCTGATGGAGTGTCTGGATTCTCATCCCCTTTTCATTTCACTGTCTTTCACGTATACCTTTTAGGCATCAAGAGATCCACTCTCTTCCATAAGGCAAATACTGTCCTCCTTAAGCCTAATGGATTTTTACATAAACCCTGTTGTACTTCAATAAGTATCCCTTTCTATTACTCACATCTCTTACGGAAGTGTAAAAATAGGCAAGCATTCTGGCATCAGCAACACTAGCATTCGATTTCATACCCCACCTGCAGAGAGAATCAGAAATTAAATGTTCTATTCTCAGCCCTGAATATTTTAAGCCTGTATTTTCACCTTCTTTACTTGTAATAGATCTTTTTGCCAGTTAAATTTAATAAATTCATATTTATAATATGAATAGCTACCTAATCTCATGGAAACATTTTTTTTCATTCTTAGGATTGAACAATCTAAGCCTATAAGGTCGTATAAGGACTATAGGGGCTTAGTTTGAAGAATTTATGGCACTTTAAAATCATAAGTGCAATCCCTGGAACAAACACCTTGAATACCAGAATCAGCAGCTCCAGAACAAAGGGGCTCTCATATCTTCTTAGCTGTGAAGGAAATTAACAAGACCATATTTGGAACGTAAAGAATGAGTTTCTGGAGGTTTTTGGGATTAAAAAAACCCAACCTTCTGAATAATTTGCATGAAGACTATTAATCAATATGGTCTCTCTACAGACCACAGGATATGCATGGGTGCCATGACCCAGAAATCATATCCAAAAGATAAAATATTATTGGTGAGAACATAGCTCAAAGACTCTAGTGTATCCAAGCAGACAGAGGTCAGTAAGACTGATTTTTAAGAAGTAGCATCTAATTCTTCCTGCCAGAGTTCATCAGAAAAAGGAAGGCTTTATACACTAGCCACTTCTATAGAGACTCAGTTCTAATCTGTTACTTGATCACCACATTCAATAACTTCATCCATGATCTATCGAAAATTTCATGGTGATATCTGTTTTATGGATGGGAAGCATTAGAAAAGGGAGGGGAGAGACAATCTTTATAAAAAAGACTGTATTTGAGTGTAAGTAATCCTAAATTTGAAGGAAAATAAAACCCATCAACTTCAAGGACTGGCAACTAGTTGAAGCTAAAATGGCCAAAAACAACAAATAAATAAACAATAACTATTTCTAACCCAGAAAGGGTTTTTCATTATTATTATTTTTTCTTTTTAGAGGTTGGGGTCTCAGTGGCCTCAAAGTCCTGGGCTCCGGAGATCCTTCTGCCTCAGCCTCCTGAGTAGCTAGGACTATAGACATGTTCCACCATGCCTGGCTCAAGAAAGGGGGTTTTTAAAAATAAATTGTATTTATAATTATTTTAAATACTTTTCTCTGCATTCTCTTAGAATAAAGTCTCTATATCTTTTAAATACTGGCTAAAAGAATATAGAGTGAAATCTAAAGTTTGTTTCTATTCTTATCAAAAAATTATTTGTTTTACTAGAGAGTATATATCCAAACCACAAAATAAATCATATACTCAGTTGCCTTCTGATTTTATTTTTTAGAAACAAATCAAATTTGAATATTAAGAGTCATTTACTTTAGTCAGTTCATGCAAACAACTCCTACAGCTTTCCCTGAGAACACTACTATGGATGATCCAAATGAGTACTTACAACCTTGAGCAACTGACTGATCTCTTCAGGTTTAATTTGTGTCTGGAAGAGAGTGGGTAATATAAACTTTTAAATCAAATGTTTATTATAACTATTTGATGAGCATGAGTCTCTAGACATAATTAATACCTGACAATGGTCTAATACATAGTAGACCCCCAATATGCTTGTAGAATGAATACATAAATGAATGAGAGTTCATGTTTCAATCAACTTTTAAAAAAATACTTGTGTTTTGGAGACTTCTTGGATTAATAATCACATCTTTAGATAAATTAGTTTCAATAAAAATTTTTGCACATGAAAAATGAATTTATCCATTCTGCCATGTATGCACAAATTGGTTAATAGACCAAATTGATCCAAATGTATAATCAGATTTAAGAATATGTGGTCTAATGTAAAATATTTGTTGCTTTTATTGGAGTATCTTCATTAGGACTCTAGAGTTGACCAAAGTTATATCTACCAAACACTACCAGGACATTCAAAAATATTTTTTGGTAATACAATTGTTTGATTTTCCTCCAATTGTTTGTCATAGAAAAGGTTTACTTGAGGTGACCTATTCCTTAGTGACTATCTAGTGTTTACAGAATATCTTTTTGTTAGAGAAAGCCTTCATCCAGGTCTTTGCTACTTCTGTCTTTTTGGTTGAAACAGTAGGAAAAGGTCAGGATAAACTCAAGCCTATGATTCTGTTGATACTCAATACCCATAGACCATGCCTGTTTCTTCTGTGTCTCTGTGACATATTTTGTCTATCAAACACAAGAGAGCACAACCAAAAAAAAAACAGCAAACAAACAAATAAAAAAACCCTGCTTTTCAAAAGTAACCCAGAACATATGATCTATATTTGGTGTAGTATATGTGTCCTTTAAGCGACGACTTTCATTGTCATATTCAGAAGCTAAGTATTGGAAGTAATTATATCTTTCACTTTTTGCTTGTTCATTGGTTGAATAAGCTGCCAGAAAACTGCCATTTAGGCTAAGAGTTAGTGTCTGTTGCTGAACTAGCTTAAATGGTATTCAATAAATGATTAGGAATGTCATTATTGAGTGGCTATCCAAAGTCACACACGTGCTAATGAAGATGCCTCCAAGCATCCATAAGTTAAATGCTAAGAAACAGATCCACAAATATAAGGCAGTCTGTGTTTGCTCTTAAGTTGTTGGACAAGTAAGACATCTAGGGTTCAAGCTATCCTAAAAAGAGAACCACTTCTTAGTGGTCTAGGAGACCTTCCTTAACACCCAACTGACACACATGGCCTCACCAAAAGCAGAAACCAGGACTTGGTTGACAAACAGTAACTGGAATACCTCAACTTTTGCAATCTGAGAAAGGTATTTGAAAGCAACAACAAATGCTCTAGATACATCATTCCAGAAGGCTGGTCATAGACTGAGGTCAGAAAGGAGGGGAGAAGATTCCTAGACCAGGACAAGTAGTTAGCTGGCTTTCACCAAAGGGAGGTTACTGTGCTTTAGAGACCCACCTGCCTCAAGGGAGGGGGAAGAGGAGCCTGGGGCTCCTGGGGAATACTCCAGTCCTGCTTGTCTTCAGAGCCTTTGAGAGGCTTCCTAACCTGTGGGCAGAATCACAAAATTGGCTAGACTGCAGGAAGTCTGTAAATGAATAGATGGAAGCAGGGAGGAAAGTGGGGTACGGTTGATTGAAGGACAACGGAGCCGGCCCCAGGACACTGAGGGCTGCAGAGGGAAGCATGCATTTGTGGAAGGAGCTTTCCTGTGAGGCTATCCCTCAAGGGAGGAGGATGTATTCTGTTGGGCCTTGGAGATGGGGTCCTTGCTTCTTCCTCCTTCAGGACATGTTTGCACGTGTCCACGGGGAAGCATCGCAGAAATCTGACTACCTTGTCCTCTCTCTTCTCTCCCTGACAACTTCCATGGGCTCAGAGTCCAGCAATATATATGTCTCCTTGGCGCTGCGCATGGCTGGTGGTCAAAGTGAGAAGCCTGGAAAACTGGAAGGTGCCCGCTCACCACCAGCCCTTTGGGGAAGGGAAGTGATGGCCTGGCCTGGGTGCGCCTGTTAGCCTGCAGCCGGGCCCTGGATCACACTGGGGCGGAGGAGGAAGATGATATTGTTGGGGAGCGCCCCCTTCCCCTGCTGCCTGGGCCTGGGCTTGGAGATGGCGCTGGGGAGGGACGAGTAGAGCCGGTTCCGAGGGCAGTACGACTCCAAGCAAAAGGGGCCTAACCCTTCGCGAGCACCGAAGCATCTCGTAAAGACCCAAATTGAGAGTTTGCCCCTTCTCCAAGCTGTACTCGCCCCGGGGGGCTGGGGGCTGCTAGGGCAGATCGCGCCTTCGAGTCCTCAGAGCGCTGGCGGCCGCAGGGACAGGCCGGGCACCAAGCGCCGCCGCTCGTTCTGCGCCAAGGGTGGGAGTCCCGGTCTTCCCTTCCCGCGCTGGCTCCCCCAGCTCGCCGCCCCCGGTCCTAGGTGGCCTGCACGAGGTCTCAGCTGGCCGCACCTCGCCCACGAGGGGAAAAGACCAGAGACTGCCGCCGTGTTCTCCCAGCCTGGAGTTGGGACCTGCTAGGGTCTGGGGAAGGTCGGGATGTCCCCCCTCCCTGAACACACGCGCTCGCCAGCACACACGCAGACACAGAGACACACACACGCACACATGCACGCTTTGCTCCCCTGGCCGGAGAGCTGGAGAGGGGGCGCTTTGGAAAACTTGGTTGATTCGCCGGATGACCATGTGCGCTCAAGACTGTTCCCACCAAACATACCCTTAATTTTACAAGATTTTTTTTCCTGTAACTTTTCCGTAAATGTATCAGAACAGAACGCAGTTTCCGAGGCAGCCAAGTCGGGTTTGTTAAACTTCTCAGTATGTACCAGGTGGCTCTGAGCTTCCAAATCCTCCACCGCGCGGGGGCCGCGGCCGCCCTCACCCGGCTCCGCGCGCACACATGGGAGGGCGCGAGGTTTACGCAGAGAGCCCCGAGCCCCCGAGCCCCCGCGCCTCCGGCGGGGCAGTGCAGCCTGGGACCCAGCGACCCGCGGGCAGGGACGCCTGGCCCCGCGCCGCACTCGCCGGAAAATAGCCCGCCTGACCACAGCCGGCCCTGGCGCTTGCACGTTAAGAAACTCAAATTAAAGAGTAGGTGAATTGGGGAAGGAGGGAGCCGGGGGAGTTTGCACCGTGTATCTCAGGTATGAGCACTTTTCACTGACATTGATGCAACTGCATTAGAGTTAATGGCTGCAGCCTGCTTCTCATTATTAATTGTCTTTGTGTTTGGATAAAGTATGTAATCTTCTTCTCAACCACACCATTAAAATAGGTTGCCTTTTCAATTAAGAACTGTCGTGAGCACAGCAGTCAATTTTCCTAATGAAGATGCATTATATTTTCACTTTTTTAATAATGGAAAATCCTAGGTTTTCATTAGACGCGATTATGGAGAAATACAAGAGGGTTTCTCTAAAATTCATGCGATCATGTAGTGTGCATTAAACGCCAGGCTTTTAAATAAATTGAAATTTCTGCAGATAAAAGAAAAACATAGGTATCAAATATGTTCAAACCCACTTCATTCCGATTTTAAGAAGCAAGTATGATGAGTTCATTTTTTAAAATTCATTTAACGGACACAAAAATAAAAATTGAATCCGAAAATTTGCCTGTAAACTTTTTTGGGGTCCCCTCTAGTTTATAGATGATTTGCAGATCTCAAACTAAGCGGTGAATGCAGAAAAGGCACTATGCACATCTAGCTAACGTGCGGCCTTTGAACAAATACCTCAGCTTGATCATTCACGAGCAAAAGTGTCCGGACTATGCACTTACAATTAGTTTTTATTTGTTTCTTTCCATTCTTGCTTTCATTTTTTTCCTTTTCTAAAAGACAAATTGAAAGCCAGTGACTGTGGTAGAACTGTTTAAAATTCTATGCCTTTGTAATAAGCAACTTTTCAGTTGTTGCAAAAAAATTAAAATTGCGAAATTCTAATTTTGAAGTTTTAAAATTGTTCAGAAATATTCATCCCTGGATGTGAAAGTGGAAAGTTTGCATTCATGAACAAAAATGAGAAGTGTATTATTCATTCTCTAATCTTGGGCATTTGGGAGCATGTAGTGAAAGAGATCTGTCAAGATCCATGTTTTCTTTGTTAATAAAAAAATTTAAGTTACTATCTTTTGCACAAGAGATACTGTTTCAAACAAACAATTTCTATCTTTTTCTTTCCCCATTCAATGTGAATACTCTCACAGGAGCGACATTAGAGAATACTGTTTGAGAAAAAAATAAATCAAATTATTCTAAGTAGGAAAAAAGTTCCCAACAACAGCCAGACTTTTTCTTTGTAAGGCAACATCAGTAGGTTTCTTGTAGACACGATCTTTTCCAGGTTTTAGGTGTTATGTCTTTTAAAAATTGAACTCTTTTTTTTTAATCAACCAGCTTCTTAAAATGATCTGCAAAGGGTGGGAAATTAGATTTTCGATTAAAACCTTATCCCATCTCGAAGGATTACTTTATATTGATTCTTAAATATGGCTACAATTGATGGACTCTAGTTAAAAATCCAAAGGAAAAGTCTGTCGTGCCCATATAAAAGAAGCTTTTCATATACGGGAAATAAAGCTTGTAAAAGGTTACAAATAAAAGATTAGAGATTTACCCAAACTAGTTTAAAGCTTCACTGTGGTTTTCTTTTCTTCTTTTTTTCCTTTCTTACAAAACCATTCCTGGGTCTTTTTTCCCCCAGTTTTAAATGAAGTTTGCAAACAGGCAAGATATTGGACTGTAATGGTTGTTTTATATCAGCTCTGTAAGCTCAAGGCTGCTGCCTGCAGTAGAATTGATCTCAAGGAAACCTCAGGACCAGGAGATGAAAATTATGTAAACTGACAGCCACCACCCTTCATCTATCCATCCACATTCCCGTTCACACCCTCCAAACACATGTACACACACACTCCTCCTCACATTTCTGTCTCTCACACTCACACATGCCCTTCCTACCCCTCACCCTAACCTTGCTCTGCACACATCCTTGGTCCCCACACTCCTGGGGACAGACGCACAGCTCCCAGCTCACACTCTGCCCATAAATGTCTCACAGCCCCACATCTCACACTTGTCACACAATCTTAATCCGTTTCATTCCGGAACAACATGGTCCTCTTTTCCTCTTTTTCGCATTTGGAGTTTGCCTCCTACTCTTTTATCCAGACAGCCCAATCCTATCTTTGAAGTCGTTTCTTTCTCCCTTACCCTCTTTTCTGAGGCAACTGCAATGCAGGGTATGAACGACCCAAGCTTAATTCATAAGTGATCTGTTGCCTTGTATTTTCCCCAAAATTCTGTCTACATTGCCAATCTTATATCTTTGTTTAAAAATTAATTAGTTAATCTTGTCAAAGTTTGTAATAAAGACATATCTAAAATGAAATGAAAAATGACTTCTTTCTAGATATCGTGGTGGTGGTTCTAAGGCAAAATGTGGTCCCCCACTGTCCACTGAATCGCTGAAAAGATTGGAAATTAATCTTCATATTTCTGAAGTGAGTTTTCAGGGAGTCTAACTGGCTCCTTTCCCCCTGAGAGGCTGTGTTCTCACAGAATATGGGTTTTGTTCTTCTTTTTTAATTAGCCTGGAAGAATCAGAGATCTCTCTCCTCTTCCCTCCCCTTCCTCCACCCCCCCACCATAGTTAATAAACTTGGAGGAAAGTTTGGAATATTTTAAACTGGCCTGGCTTGTGGGGTGGAGAAAGCCCAGTTAGTGCCAGGCATGAATCTAGATTTCAAAATATGAACATCAGCCATACTCTGGAAACTGCACGCAAGTTCTGACAAATAATTTGCTTCCCTGTGTATCAGTTTTCTTAATTTAACTTCTAAATATTTATATCTCATATGCATAGCAAAATAATTGTAAACGTGGTAATTAAAAACCATCCACTTGTTAAAGAAAATTATTTAAAAACACAAAGCGTGCCACCATAAGTCAGATTCATAGAAAAAAAATTTAAAAGACGCAGGACACAGAAAAGAAGTTAAACATGGATACAGGAAATACACTGAACAGATAGTAAGCATACTAGAAGTTCAAGAACTTACTGAAAATCAAGAGTTAGACTTTTCATCCAAGGAGTCTTTTTCTCCCACCAAGCCTCCAAGGTTTTCAGTAAAACAACCCAGCCCCCTCTCCCCAAAGCCAGTGGCTTTTGTCCTGACCTAGAATAGGGTTTGTGGGGACTGTACCTGAGCCGGGCTGTCTGCAATTTCCAAATTGACAAGAAGAGACTGGAAGATAAAGAGCATGTTCTTACAGGTGAAGAGCAATTTTGCAACTTTTCCAGGCGACACCCAGGAGAAAGCTTGCCTGCTACCAACTGCTGCCGAGTCTGGGCAGAATTCCTCTAGAAAGAAAAAGAAAGTCTTTTTTCCCCCCCGTCTGCCTCTCTCTGTCTCTAGTTCTCTTTCTCCTCTCTGTCTCTCTCTCTCTCAGATCCAATCTTTTAAGAGCTTCAGCACATTGCTAAGCTAAAGGGAAATTCTCTTTGATAAAGCGGTGTTTCCAGCTTCTGGGTTTTAAAACCTAAATCTATATTCAAATCTGGCTGAAGGTGTGTTCTGGGATTTATGAAAGCCTCTTAAAGGGGTAAATTTACCAAACCGTGACAAAATCATCACAATCTTACTTTAGACATCTGAAGTGGATGAGAATTTTAAAGAGACCCTTGTTTATTTAACACTGTCCATTTCCAACTCGTGGTTTATTGGCCCCGTATTTCTGCGAAGTTATTAGACTAGAGGGCAAAGGAGAAGCAGGAGCTGTCTGCTGCTGGCCGCTGGAAGGGGAAAAGCCCTCCCACGCCCCACCGCGCAGAAATCTGCCCCTGTCGAACAGAACCCGAGAACATTCAAGGAGATTCAGCTGCCCCCGCCATCTGGGAGGACATTGCAAACCTCTACATAGGGCTTGAGGGGTTTCCCCCGACACTGGACACTACAGCAGTTGGATCTCCCAGTCCAAAATTTTCACTTGCTTCGTGGAGATCCCAAGCGCGTGTTCTGATATTTCTCCACCCCATCCCACCCCCAGTGTCCCCAAGGCCTCCCTCCGGCCCTTCCCCTTGCCAGATCCACAACGACCATTTTTCTTTTTCGTTCTTTGATGCTTTAAACATCATTGTGATCAAACTGGGGGAAACACTGTCTTTTCTCGGAGTAGTAAGGAGACTGCTTCAGGCGATCGGAGTGGATTTGCCCTTCCTTCATAGAAAGCATTGTCACTGAGACCAAGCGCACCCAACCGGTGCCTCCAACAGCCCGCGCCACCCGGCCCATACCACCTGGGGCATCAGTTCCCCCCTCCCCCGCCCCAGTTAAAGGCTTCGGGGGCTGTCTCCAGGTGTTTCAGTACGGTGGGGGCGGGGTGAGAAAAAAAGGTCCGTACTCACCCTGCCCCCCCAGCCCGGGCCCCCAGAAAGTCTCGACTCCTGGGAACGCGACAGCCAGCGGGTCTCCGGACTGGAGCTGCTGCGGAGGGCTAGGAAGGAGCTGGGCGGGCCAGGGGCCGCTCCGGGGCTCGAGGGGCCGCCAGGGCCCAAAGCTCTAGAGACACCTGCGAGGGGGGCCGTGGCCACCGAGTCCCCAGCCCCAGGCCGAGCTCGAGCCACAGCCCAGCCCGGCTGCCGAGGGCTTGCTGCCTCGTGCGCACTCCAGTAATTCGTTAATTGCTGTAAATCCCAAGGACGGCCACATTTGATTACACATACAGTATAAGAACCGACAACAAAGCGACGAATTAATTACCAACTTCATTAACATAGGTCCCCAAATTAAAGGCAGCGAGCTGTTTCTTTGGGCCCACTTGCCACGGTGGTGGTGGTGGTTGGGGGTGGGGGGTTAGGGGGAGATTTTTTTCTTTTTCTGCACTGGAAGTTGTGTGGGAAGAGCTGTCTTCTGCTGTCACTACCCCCACCCCACCCCCGTTCACACGCACTCAGTAGTTCCACTCGCCCCCCCACCCCCGCCCCTATACTCCGTCTAAGCTGTTTCTACTTTTCTAGGGACTCAGATCCTTTTGAAAGCTCTCGGGTCTCGGCTCTCTGTGCCAGCGGAAAAGTTGGGCTGGGGGTCGCTCTTTCCGGCTCGGGTCCCCTGGCCCTGACACTTCCCAGCCTCCCGGCTCTTAGCCCCGGGCTCGGGCGGCGCCAGCCCAGTTAGCTCCAGGCCGGGTCGCGCTATTGGTGGCGTTTGTTCTAACACAGAAACCCTGTTTCCAACCGGGCGGGGGCCTCCCGCAATCGCTCCCTCCCCTACAACTTGCCGACCCCACACTCGCATCCAGAGAGGACTGACCTGGTTCCCACTGCTTCCCCCAAACTATCCCTGGGGTTAGATATGGGTGTTTGTGTTCTTTGCAGCCTGCCCTGGGCTTCTCAACTCCAAAAAGCCCTTCGCGCATACCGAAAGTCTCGGTCGCTTGCTCGGGGACCAGAGGATATTTATAAGGGCATAAAGAATAGAGAAGACACTGAGTTTTTAAGAATAGTTTGCTCTTGGACTTGTTTATCTGTCTCTCTTCCCTACGTGCCCACACCTCACTCCCAGGCCTCCTTCCTTTACCCTTTCTGGCCCTCAGCGTGGTCTGGCCCTGTTTGAGATGGCACAGTCGTGGTTTCGGGCTTCAACCTGACTTGCTTTCTGCCTCCGATCCGCACACTTATTCCCGGCCTTGAATACGGTAACCCAGTTATCCCTACACACACCCTTCTCCAGCCTTTACTTAAGTATTTTTATCTTCCTATCTTACGTTGTATGGATTTCCTTTCTTCCATTCCCTAAAATAAAAAACAAAAAAGGAAAGGCGGAAAGGAAAGGAGTAAAGGAAGAGGAAAAGAAGGTAAGGGGAGGCCTCCTGTCCATCATTTTAATTATACAATTAGTTCACATGCTCCGGCCCATAATGTATATTTTAAGCGGAGTCCAGTGTCCTTCAAGAACATTCTGGTAATGTCGGAGGCCTGGATTTGTTGCTTGCTCGTCCCCCCGTGCAGCAGCGGCCTGTTTTCCTCCCCCTGTTGTGTGTTTTTATTATTTTCCCTCTGGCTTAGATGTGTCAATCATTCTCTCCCTGCCATTGGTTGGAGAGTTTGCGTCAAAAAGTTGCCAGAGAGGCGCTTTCTCAGCAAATCTCCCTGAGAGCGGGACCGACCTCAGCTCCAACTCAGCCTCCACTGTGATTAAAAATAAAAATCGCTAGAGCAGCCTTCACTCGCCACGTCTACTTTGTATGTATCGGAGGGGCCCATGCGTGCTTTGAACTCTAGCCCCTTTCCTCATTTTCTGTTCTTTTTTTTTTAAAAAATGTTTTTGGTTGTGTTTGACTTTTTATGGAAGGGTGAAGACTGCAAGGTTTCTAACTCAGTACTCTTGGTTTCTTTTAGGATAGCTGGTTATTTGGAATTTTGAAGGATAATTTATTTTTTTTTCTAATCTCCCATGCGACTGTAAGGTAAGTGTCCGTCTGTCTTGTCTGTCCATATCTGTGTGTCCCTCTGTCTGTCTGCCATTACCCCAATGCCTCCAATAGACAGACCGATGGACTTCTGCAAACGTGGAGTTCTTCTGTAGGCTGATGTATTTTTTCCTCTTACAAATTTTGAAGTGTGTAATAACGATCATTGCAAAAAAAATGTATGATCTGGAGATGAAAGCGGGAGTGGAAGAGAGGGAGAGAGCGTGCTTTTAGGGGCGCCGCTTCTGCAAAACGTCGAAACCCTGCGAGTCTAAGCTGGGGTGTTTTGGAGAGGGTTTGTCTGTGGCTTTGTTTTTATGTCAACGCCGTTCTGGACTTCTCCCCACGATCTCTGTGGTTTGCCCCCGCCCCCGCCCCAGATTTGGTTAGGGTCGTTTGGATGGATCCCAAGGACGTTTTTAGAGTCCGAGACAAAAAGATGCAGATGTAGCTAAATGGATGGATTGAAACAACTGTATTTAAAATGTAGGCGCCTCCTTGGGCCCGCGCGCAGGAAACCCCGCTCGCTTGCGGGTCGGCCAGGGCCGGCGGCCGCCGCTCCAGCCTCTGCCTGCGCAATGAACGTGAGCGGAAACCCGAGCGGATAACCGGGGAGGCTGCGAGCGCGGGCGTCTCGTCCTGCCCGGCGTTCGCCGTTCTCTCTGTTTTCGGCCCCCTCGCCCCCAGCCTAGAGCAGCTCCATCCTAGGCCTCTTCCAAAAGCTTCCAGGATTCCTTTTTCTTTTTAATCACTCCCCCACCCAGCCAAAAAAAAAAAAAAAACCAAACAAACAAAAAAATCCCTGGGAGTGCAATTACCGCTACCCCCCACCCCCAACACACGGTTGTCGTGGTCTCAGACCGAAGTCACCAGGTCGAGCGATTGTAGAAGAATCGTTTTTCAACGTGACTTTGCCGGGGATGGTTCCGAGTCCGCCCCACGTAGCCCTCCGCGCGCACCGAGGCGGGCAGAAGTGGCGGTGAGTGGCCCCTGCGCCGCCCCGGGCCGCGGCCGTGCCGGGAACAGGAATCCTCCCAATGGGGACCGACGCTCCTCAGCTGTTCTCCGAGTGGGGCAGGGACAGGGTCCGCCCGCGCGCTCATGCACTCGCTTCCCAGGCTCGGGGACCACGAGGTGTTGTGGGTCGGGGCTGGGCCGGGCCCAGGGGTTCGCCAAGGCCCAGCGTCTGCTCTCGGTTGGCCCGGTGAGGACCATCAGAAGGTCTCAGCCAGTACCGGGCCTGGGCGATGTGTCGCGCTGCAAAGAAGTCTTCGTGTTGCTGCGTTTAAGGGACTCTTGAAATCATGTGTCCGGTTTCAGGACACAGTTTGGGGAACCCCAGTCTCCCGTCAGAATTCCATCGAGTGGGCTTGTGCCTCCTTTTCAGATAGCAGTGGTGTGCGTGCGGAGAAGGCCGAGCTGCGTAGACCCTGCAGCGGTGGATTACGCGGGGAGGGGACAGGGAAATCGCTCCTTGAAATTCTCCCCGGCACCCTTACAGCTTCGGGGTAAGGATTGCCTCTGCTCACCTCGGGACTTCTTACAGTCATCAAAAGTTATTAGCACAAGAGAGGAGTTGGAGAGGAAACTCCTCCCCCCAAAGTAAGGTAGACTCCCAGACCTCTCGCAAAGCTAACACCGGGGCTTTCTCCGAACGATAATTAATAGTCAAGGCCAACCCTTTTGGCACGTTTCTTTCTCCCTCCCTCGCGGGTGGCATAGTTGTTTGATTCCCTGAGGCCAAAAACTTTCACTCGAGTTCGCCGGATAGAGGCCAGCGCCGGCTGTTTTCCGCGGTGCCCACGTATCTCCTTTTTCTTTCTTTCCTCCTCTTCGTCGTCTCCCCAGCAGCAGGCCAGTCGCCAGTCCGCGTAGTTTTGTTTCCTTTCTATCATGCAGAAAATTAATCAGCCCGGATGAGAAGCAGAGCTGAGCACGGCGGCCTGTAATTAAGGGACGTGTGCCCCTCGGATTATCTCGTTAGTTTATCAAGAAAACATTTATTATAATTAATTCTCGGACGAGGTAATTATTGTTGAGCGAGGACACAGCAACTGGTAGATGGGCTCCTTGGAAGAAAAAAAAAACACAAGGGGGGGGGCGAAGGGGGGAAGCGACAGATTGCACGAATTGACCGTTAGATATAAGGCTGCGCGGGCGACGCGGGCAGTGGAGCGGGACCTCGGGCGCCAGGCCTGCGGGGCTGCGGGGCTGCCGGGCAGGGACGCCGGACCCAGCCACTCGCGCCCGAGGGTGCGAGTGCCGACCGGCTGCGGGGACTCGCCGCGCGACCGCCTTCTGCTCCTGGGTATGAGTGAGTTCTCCAGAGGCCACCTCGTGAGCAGTCGTACTGAGGCTTAGATTTTTGAAAAGGTATTTCTTTTTCCCCTTCTGGACTCTGCTTGGCGAGGAAAAGAGAAAGGCTTCCTTACCCGGCTTTGAAAGTTAGGTGGAAAGGCCCAGGGCCCCCTTTTTGGAGAGTGAATACTTAGGCTGGCTGGTAGTTTTGTTTTTGTTTTAACTCTTTTCCTTTTAAAAGAGTAAAAAGTGAAAATAGTTTATCCCGAGAGTTTTAGCCATTTTGCAATGGTAAGGGCGAAGGAGCTCCAAGAAAAATCTAGGTCCTGGTGCTTTTCTGTCCCTTACTTCCTTTTATGTTGGAATGTGCTACTTTCTTGTATGATGTGTCAGGCATTTCTAATTGAGCGACAGCTCGACATGGAAAAACATGTCCATATTTTTCATGTGTACATCTGATATGATTTTAGGTTTCTCTATAGTACTGTAGTTCAGAACTTTCCAAGGTAGTAAGATTTTATTAAACAAAAAACTTCCAGCTTAGAGGCTATTTAAAAAAAAAAATGACTATTTTAAAAGCAGTATTATTTTCACAGGTTCCAAATAATAGCATCTTGAAAAGAGAAGAATACAAAACATAAAGTCTTTGTTGTAGGAGCAACTAAATTAGTTTCACTGATGAATAATACAAACTCCTCCAAGAAGGACATTTCTAAAATTACATTAAATTAGATCCTAGGATAGAAAAACATGACTTTTGTGTTCTGAATTTAAATCAGGAAGAAGTTGCAGTTACCGAGTTCCATTTGTGGAACTTTGTGCCTTGATGTCTTAAACAATGCATATATGAAGACCCAGAGTCCTTAAAACTCTGCAAGACCTTTGTAAAAGTGAGAGAGAACTCCCAGTCTTCTGCCATTTTGAAGGAATCTCACATAGTGTCAAAGTTTCAAAGTAGGGATCCTTGCAGTATAAGGGCCACATTTTAGGAAAATAAAAGCCAGACTTGCAAACTGCCAGCCTATGTTAACATCTATTTTGGATCTCTTTGCTGGGGGGCTGGGGGGACTCAGCTGAAGCAAGTAAATAACTTTTCTTTTTCTTCCTTTCTTTTCTCTCCTGAGTTCTTTTTCTTATAGGATTGTAGGAAACTTGAAAGGTAGGGAGAAATTCTATTAGTTTCACAACTTTGGGTGTTTGTGTATCTACTTTCGTCAAAACTAAAATGTGTAAAAGGCAGTTAGAGTTCACAGGAAACTGCTGCAGCTGCCGAGGACCCAAATGTCTGAAAATTTGCCTCCCGCAGGATCTGCAGCCTCCACACATCAAAATCAACATGGAAGGGGCTTGCACTACAAATGTGCACCCATTCTACTTGCAAATGTGGGGGCCTGTCATTATCTGATTGGTGGGATTCTAACTTTACTTCACAATTTCTAGCAAGCCCTGTGCCAATCTTGGAGACCTGTTTTTTGCAATATGTTTAAATATTTGATGGGCGTCTATTAAAAGTTAAATACTTGTTTGTTTAGCTTTAGTTCTTTAGACACATATAATCAAGGTTCTCCAAAACCCTAATAAATCTATTACTTACCTCAAAATCTAATTATCCAGACTACTAATTAGGTGAAAATGTACTGGAAATGACTTCGAATGTGGAATAATAGTGGTTGAGTAGTTTTCCCAAGTTTGTGGTTTAGTAAGTTGGTATTTTAGATGTTAAATGCACTGACATTTTAGGTTCACAGCAGTTGAAAGTGGTAAAAAGCTAAGATAATTAAAATCTCTGCCGTGGAAAGGCAACAGTCTGGGGAGAGGTAGATTTCTTGAATTGTTTCTTTGTTTCTCAGCAATGGGCTTTGTTATCAGCATTATTTATTTAGCCAAAGAGTTCTTTGTCTCTGCAAATGGCCCCAATCAAGTTTTGTTTGAGACAATTAGCTAGTGCCAGCCAATGAGTCCTATGCAAATGCAGGGATAGGAATGCAATGTGTGCATTTGAAGGCGTGGGGTTTTGTTCTTGGGGAAGGCAGATTGTAATTGCTTTCTTCGGGTACTTTTTTTTTTTTAAGTTTAGAGTGGGGGTGGGGAAGACAGGTTTATCTGGTCTCCTTCCATCCCCTCTAGTTCCAGAGCAGCTGGGGGTCGGGGGGTGGGGAGTCTGCAAGTCCTTTAAAAGCCTCTGCCTTGCCTTCCACCATTTTTAGTTTAGTGGTGGAACGTGGAAGAGCTGCTGCCTCCGAAGCAGTAAACCAGCACCTCTGTTTGTTTGTTTGCTTTGCCCTTAGTTCCACGACTCCAAACCCACCCACCAAGAACCCTGAACCTGTCCACCCCGGGCGAATCGAGACCTTCTGGCTGGATCCCCCCAATTTGGGCCGACTTTGCACCTCCAAACAACCTTAGCATGATGTCTTATCTTAAGCAACCGCCTTACGCAGTCAATGGGCTGAGTCTGACCACTTCGGGTATGGACTTACTGCACCCCTCCGTGGGCTACCCGGGTAAGTGAGCCCTTCGGCATTCCCACACCCGCCCCACCGGGATGTGATACCCTGTTTGCCCCAGGCACCAGGACTAGCAGTCACATTGTCCTCACCCCAGCTCCACGCAAGGTCCCCACTGGGTTTTCCTTCTGAAGGCACAACCCCTGGGCATTAACTGACTGAAGAGAGAACAGGGGCTGGGAAGAAGTGAGTAGGTGGGTCTGCCACAGTTGGAGACAATCACATGCTTTTATTCTTAATTTGAGTAAATAGGAGACATGCACTGGGATGGGGTAAGGAAAGTTACCGCCCTTGTCATTTGGGGGAGAGGCCCCTGCCCAAACCTCGATGTCCAATTCCTCAGAAGTGCCCTCTTGGGGAGGCTGCGTTTTCTCTCCCTATATCCTTAGTGCCTTTGGGCTTTGCAGTTTTCCTCTCCATGCCTGGGGCCTCACCTCTGACCTCCAGGCCTTGCACCTTTAATCTCAAGAGCTGTGACTGTCTCCAAATGCTGATGCTTTCCTTTCCAATCAGAACTGTTTAAAATTATTGTAGAAGTATGAACTATGTCCCCATTTTAAAGATGGAGGAGCAAAGGCCTTTGGAGTGCTAAAAACCATGGGAGCAGGATAGAGATTCGCCCCATCAATCCCAGCTGCCAGTCCTCAGAGATCCTTTGACTTTACAGAATAGCTTTTCTGTTTGTGTTGTGGTTTGGGAGTTGATTTTGGAGGATTTTAGTTTTTTGCTTTTCTTTTATTTCATTTGTCTTGTTAGCTTTCCAAGTGATGCTATGATTGGAGAAATCTCCGAGGCCAGAAGAGCAAGCAGGGGCTACTGTGCACGGGGCAGTGTGTGTCAAGGGCTGGGCTAGGGAGATCACTGGAAGGCTCTGGGGGGAAGGGCTGTTGAGGAGTAGGGGAGTGCTGTGGGGCGGAGGGTAGTGGAGGTGAAGGACCCGCAGAAACCCCTGTGACTGAGAAACTGCTCCCCCACCCTAAAGGGCCCTGGGCTTCTTGTCCCGCAGCCACCCCACGGAAACAGCGCCGGGAGAGGACGACGTTCACCCGGGCGCAGCTAGACGTGCTGGAAGCGCTATTTGCCAAGACTCGATACCCAGATATCTTCATGCGGGAGGAAGTGGCACTGAAAATCAACCTGCCTGAGTCCAGGGTGCAGGTAGGGCAGAGGAAGACAGAGCCATACTTCCTAACCATCCCTCCTCCAAATATGGTGTATGTTGAGGACGGGGAGAGCCCCTGGTCTTTGAGAACCAAAGGAAGGCTTGAAGTTCTAAATGCTCATTTAGGGGCCAGGAAGCTATTCTCCTCCCACCCCTTTTCACCTCCCCATCACGACTTAATCCTATAAGCAAGGGTCTTCCGGCCTAGGTGATAAAGCCAAGTCCTAGAACCCTTGGTGTACAGAGACCTAGGCTTGAGCAGATTTCAAGGGTAGTCACGTGGTATTTTAACCCTTCCCTTCCCTGTGTGCAAATCCTTCCCTATCTATTCTCATGGACTTTTAGGTGTGAAAGAAGCTTTAGCTCCTGGACAGTCCAAATATTTTTACCGATGAAGAAATAGAGTAAATGACTTGTTCAAGGTCATACCTAAGTTTGATGACAGAGCCAGGCTGTAAAGCAGCTGGCGCTTTTATTAAGTAATGCAATAAAAATGTGTTTTCTTTGACTTCTTGAGGAATAAACAGAATTTGCTAGCTCTGGGCAATTTAACAGACAAAATATATACAGAATATCCCTAGTGACAATACCCCCTTGTTTTATTCTTCTTATACTTGACGCAGAACTGGAGAGGGAAAGTCAACTCCAACTTGCCTGGAGAGCAAGCCCCATACAGAGTTCTCTGGAAAGAGTGTTTAGCACCTAAACCACATAACACACCTGGGAATCTCCTTCAGCTAGGATATGTTTGTGAAAGTGCCAGACATCAGTATGAACTGCAAATCAGGAAAGAGGCTTTTTCAAAGTGGGTTGGAAGAAGTTTTAGCACTTGTGAGGCTTGAACCAAAGTCCTCACTAAAAGAAAACAAATGGCTCTGAATGGTTGGTGGTGTTGAGCTTGGACTTGGTGGCACCAGCGTTTACCACCGTTATGACTCCCATATGGGACACTTCATTCAGGAAGACAGCTAAGGATTTATAGCCCAGAAAATGCCAGTAGTTTCTTTGATAAGCCCCCTCACACACCAAATACAGCTCCTTCATTGCAGAACATGAACAGGGACAGTAAAGAGAATTTTCAAAGTTGCAGGCAGACGATTAAATTGATAAGCCGGTGGATATACTACGGGAAACTGAATCTATATGTTGAGTGGCACTAGTCTGAAGGCACAGACTCTTGAGTCGCAGACTAGCAGAGAGGTTTATGCTGGAGCTCAAAGCAGAGTACATATAAGTTACTGTACTTACCACAAAGAAGGAAATAACAGCTTTCAGACCTCCTTCCTCTACAGATTCATGTCTTCTCCTTGGAGGTTTCTCTTGTGAGTCTTCTAGGAGAGACAAAACATAGGGCAATGGAACCAATTTCCATATTAGCAGTTGCTCCCTAGAAGATGGACTGTAAACTGTTTGAGTTTAGGCTGTTCTTGTTGGCATTTAACAACAGAATTGTTTTCCCTCACTTCTGTTTCCCTCCAAAAGACATAGATACGTTCTGTTCCACTGTGAGAGTGTTCCAAAATATAGCTGGGTCTATTCTGTCTATTGCTGTGTATTAGAGGTGAAATAAGATGGGAAAGTGAGGTGGAGAGTTTTTAGCTGAATAATTTAGGAGATTATCTTAAATTTTATTGTTCTGGGCTAGGAATAAGGGTCAAGCGCTTTTAGACAGAGTCTCCCAAAGTTTCCTACAATTCCGGGAGTCTATATGAGAGTGCCACGTAATAGGTCTTCAGTGGTGGGGAAGATTGTCTGCTTAGCTGATCTTAGATGATCTGTCCAGGTAGGATAGACTTACAATTTGAGAGCCACTCTTGTCCCTAGGGAGTTACTGAAATCATGTTAAAGATGTTTCTTTTCCTTTAAAGGTGTGGTTTAAGAATCGAAGAGCTAAGTGCCGCCAACAACAGCAGCAACAACAGAATGGAGGTCAAAACAAAGTGAGGCCTGCCAAGAAGAAGACATCTCCAGCTCGGGAAGTGAGTTCAGAGAGTGGAACAAGTGGCCAATTCACTCCCCCCTCTAGCACCTCAGTCCCGACCATTGCCAGCAGCAGTGCTCCTGTGTCTATCTGGAGCCCCGCTTCCATCTCCCCACTGTCAGATCCCTTGTCCACCTCCTCTTCCTGCATGCAGAGGTCCTATCCCATGACCTATACTCAGGCTTCAGGTTATAGTCAAGGATATGCTGGCTCAACTTCCTACTTTGGGGGCATGGACTGTGGATCTTATTTGACCCCTATGCATCACCAGCTTCCTGGACCAGGGGCCACACTCAGTCCCATGGGTACCAATGCAGTCACCAGCCATCTCAATCAGTCCCCAGCTTCTCTTTCTACCCAGGGATATGGAGCTTCAAGCTTGGGTTTTAACTCAACCACTGATTGCTTGGATTATAAGGACCAAACTGCCTCCTGGAAGCTTAACTTCAATGCTGACTGCTTGGATTATAAAGATCAGACATCCTCGTGGAAATTCCAGGTTTTGTGAAGACCTGTAGAACCTCTTTTTGTGGGTGATTTTTAAATATACCGGGCTGGACATTCAAGTTTTAGCCAGGCATTGGTTAAAAGAGTTAGATGGGATGATGCTCAGATTCATCTGATCAAAGTTCCGGGAGGCATAGAAGGAAAAATGAAGGGCCGTAGAGGGGCCTACCAACCAGCAACCTGAAATGGACAAACCAATCTACTTAAGATCCTGTCATAGTTTTAGGTCATTGGTTTTTCTGATTTGCAAAGTGATCAAAAGCATTCTAGCCATGTGAGACCAAACACCACCAAAAAGAAACAAAGTCAAAACTTAAGTTGTGTGGGAAGGGAAGGAAGGGCATAGCCTTCTGAAGCAGAAATGTTCCAATGTTTTAGCCAATCCTTGGTTGAATCTTAGGAATGAACAGTGTCTTGAGCTCATTCACGTTTCATGACCAACTGGTAGTTGGCACTGAAAAAACTTTTCAGGGCTATGTGAATTGTGCGACTGATTGTCCTAGATGCACTACTTTATTTAAAAAATAATGTTCATAAGGAGTCAATATGTAGTTTAAGAGACAATCAGTGTGTGTCTTATATAAATGGTACATCTGTGGTTTTTAATCTGTGCTAGACTTCAAAACTGTGATCTCCTGTTATTGTATGCAACCTTGAACTCCACCTCTGCAGGGGTTCTTCTGTGATTAAATAGGTTATAATTATAAGCAAAATTCAGAGCAACTGAGTACTGATCTAAAAAGATTACTTTTGGCTGGAGGGGAGCTGCACTGAAACTTTACTACAAAAATGTCTCTGGACAAGGAGAGTGAGAGAAGAGAAACAAAAGGACACTAATTCATCTGTAATTTACTGTTGGTAAGCCTAGCAGTAAAGAGACATTGGTCAATTGCTCTGACCCTGATGAATTATTAAAGTGAGATCATTGTCGTTTATGCTTGCAGATGTTAACTGGAAAAGTTATATATGCATAAACCTTTTCTTCCTGGATTTGGCAGATATGTATAATTATATTAA
>CAUYRT010107585.1:0-20000 GCA_963574885.1 Lepilemur ruficaudatus
ACTCGGGAGGCTGAGGCAGAAGGATTGCTTGAGCCCAGGAGTTTGAGGTTGCTGTGAGCTAGGCTGACGCCACGGCACTCACTCTAGCCCGGGCAACAGAGTGAGACTCTGTCTCAAAAAAAAAAAAAAAAAAAAAAAAAACAATGAGAACAAGTGGGAAAAAATCATCAAAACCCACATTTTCAGAACTCTGGAAAATAGTCCTGCAACAATCCAAGGAATCTTCATCTTAAGGTTTCGTTTGAGTAAGAGGAGGGGATCTTTGGGACATTTGGTCTTGTCCTATTCCCATCCCCTTCTCCCCAGCCCCACAGAAGCCGTAACTAACCACAGCTTTGCAACTGAAGTGGGTACGAAAACCGTATACTTAGGAAACCCCGGAGCACGACAGGTTTGGAGCTCCCTCAAAAAACTCCATTGCTATAGAGTTACACCTGTCCAACCTACCTGGCAATTCACTGAGAAAAGCTCCACCCGTCAGTTTGTCTTTATTTCACCTGACTCAGACCTCACTCTGTGCAAAATGCCACATGCCTGGATCGTTTCTCAAAAGCATTCGGTGGCAACCGTCTGACATCACACCCGTCGGAGGTGGCAGTACAACTTGGGGCTAATTAGAGGCTGACAAAAAAAACTTGAAAGAAAAAACTGAGGAATGAATTATCCATTGAGGGCTTTGAAAAGCTCCCACCTATACCTGGCGATAGGCACATGCCCAGGAGAACAGCTGAGAAGGTGATAATCTCATCCATAGCTGACCGCAAGGCCCTGCACAAGCAGGAAGCGAGAGCTAAGGCAGAGTTGTGAGCGATTGCTCCACCTGGGAAGAAGGACAAGGGCAGGCCCCAGACCCCAGTCTTGGTGCTGCGCCACCTTCATCCTGTCCCAAGGGACCGCCATACCTGCGGGAGGAGGGAGCACCCTGTGAATCCGCCAATCAGAACTTAGTGTGCCAACTGCAAAATAATGCAGAGGATTCTCTAGCCCACAGGCCAAGCGGAATAGGTACAGGACAGTCTGGAAGGTGACTTAGGACAACCCCAGGCTAATGATCATGTCATTAGCTTAAATCTATGTTGTGGTTCACCACCCGCCATGGCCTTTAAGAGAGGCTCCTGGGAGATCCACATGCACAGTAAGACTCATGTAATTCCCAACTGTCCATCTATACAGTTCCATGATGATGTCTGAACCAAGAGAAGGTCCCTATCCAGACATTATAAAATAAGACCCAAACCACAACCAAGGTCTCTTTGGCTACAGCAAGGGGTCTGGTGGTCATCTGTGGTGTATGTATCTTGCTCTGTAAACCTCTATCTTGCTCTTGCTCTATAATCCTGTCTTGCTCCCCCTCAATAAACTTCACCTCGTGCTTGCCTTACTTTGGGGTGTCTGGTCATTCTTCAGGCAAGAGCACACCAAGAAGCAAGAACACAGAACGACATTGCCAAATCCAACACACATGGCGTATCCTCCAGCATAAGCCATATGCTAGATCATAAAACAAACCTCAATACATCTATAAAAATTGAAATCACACAAAATATTTTCTTTGACCATATAGTGCAATGAAATCAGGACTTAATAACAAAAGGAAATTTGGAGAATTCACAAGTATGTGGGAATTAAATAACACACTCCAAAATAGCCAATAAGTCAAAGAAAAAAAAATACAGGAGAAATGGGAAAGTAATTTGAGGTGCATAAAAATTAAAATGAAAACTGTGAGATACAGCTAAGTTCATAGAGAAAAATTTATAGCTGTAGATGCCTATTTTTTTAAAAAGTAAGATGTCAAATCAATAACTAATTTTCCATATTGAGAAACTAGAGGCTGAGCTTGGTGGCTCACATCTGTAATCTCAAAACTTTTGGAGGTCAGAGCAGGAGGACTGGCTGAGGCCAGGAGTTGGAGATCAGCCTGAGCAACATAGCAGGACCCTGTCTCTACAAAAAATATAAAAATTAGCCAGATGTGGTGGTGTGTACCTAAAGTCCCAGCTACTTAGCAGGCTGAGGCAGGATGATCATTTGAGCCCGGGAGTTTGAGGCTACCTCGGGCTATGATGATGCCAGTGCACTCCAGCCCAGGCAGCAAAGCAAGACCTGTCTCAAAAAACAAAACAAAACAAATGATAGTGACAATACCAAATGCTGGTGAAGATGCAGAAAAGGTACATCAATCACACATTCCCGGTGTGAAATGTAAAATAGTACAGCTACTCTGGAAAATGGTTTGGCAGTTTCTTAAAATACAAAACATAGCAATCAACATACAACCCACAACCCAGCCATTGCACTCCTGGTCATTTATCCTGAAGAAATTAAAATTTATGTTCACGCAAAAACCTGTACACAAGTGTTCGTAGCATTTTTACTTGTAATAGCCCCAAAGTGGAAACTGTTCAGATGTTCAGCTTTTAACAGTTGAATGCTTTAAAGAAATGGTGGTGCACACATACCACAGCGTACTACGCGTACTACTCAACAATAACAAAGGCAACAACCTGGATGAATCTCCAGGGAGTTATGCTGAATGGAAAAAAAACAGTTCCAAAAGGTGTGTGATTCCATTTATGTAATAGTTTGAAATGACAATGTTTTAGAAATGGAGAAATGGAATTTTAGTGGTGCCAGGAGTTAGGGATGGGGGAGGGGTTGGAGGTGAGAATGTTATGAAAGGCAGCATAGATTCTGGAACCGATCAGTGTCATGACTGTGTACGTATACATGAAACTACATATGTGATAAAGTTGTATAACATCCACAAAGTGAATTGGGAAAATGTGAGTAAGATCTGTGGATTGTATGCATGTCAATTTCCTGGCTGTGATTTACACTATAGTTTTGCAAAATGTTATCCTTGGGGGAAACTGGGTAGAATGTACCTGGGGTCTATGTTATTTCCTACAACTGTGTGTGAATCTACAGTTATCTCCAAAAAACTTTCAGTTAAAGGAAAAGAAAGGTTCTTGGAAAAACAAAGATAAAAAAAAAAAAAAGAAAAAGAAAGGTTTGGTGGAATCACTCGCACAATTCTCACAGTGCAAATCTTATTGAAATAAGCTATCAGCTTAAAAAATAATCTATTATTCTTCTGTGGCAAATAAATAAATTTGCGTTATACAATCAGCCTTTTAGCTTTTAATTCTTTATGAGATGTTCCCCTAATAGCCTTAAATCTTCTCCCCTGTCCACACTCAAAGCTAACGAGAGACTTCTTGAATGACTGGGAAAAATAAAAGGAATCAGAATGCACTGTGTTTATCACCAAACCTACCAACTGACCTACGTTGGTATCAGACGATCTTCTTTCCTATAGAACAGATGAACTGTCTCTACTTCATCTCGTGTACCAGACCTCACCTCCTCTCACCTAAAAACTTGGCTTCTGCAATTATCCCCCCACCTCCACCCCGTATCACCAGTTTTTTTCTCTTTCTACTGGATCATTATCAACCATGGTGTAATAGGGAAGGAAAAAAATCAGCCCCTAACAGATAGAGCTATACGTCACCTAGATTGCCAGTTAGCCATAAAGTTAAACTATCAGCAGACCAAAAAAAAAAAAAACCTTTCCTGTTGTAGTCCTTTTGAACAAATACTGTGTCCCCTTTGAAAAATATGTTTTAGTCATCTTTATGAATTGCCTCCCAAATTTGTTGCACTATGGTCAACACCACAGAATATTATGCAATGTACTTTTTCTGCTGGGCTCTTCCAGGGTTTGAGTCTAGTGAGGTGATACATGTGGAAGCAACAATTCCTCTGCAAAGCAACTATTTCAGAGGGGGGTCACTACAGGTTACTTAGGCAAGGAAAGAATACAGATGGGCCAGATTTCTGGTGTTGCTGTAACAAATTACCACAAATTTAGTGGCTTAAAATAACATACGTTTATGATCTTGCAGTTCTGGAAGTCTCACTGTGCTACATTAAGGTGTCAGCAGTGTTGCTTTCCTTTAGGGTAGACTTTCTTTCCTTGCCTTCTGCAGCTCCGGAGGTCACCTGCATTCCTCGGCACGTGGCCCTCTCCCTTCATCTTCAAAGCCAGTCACAAAACGCTGGACCCGGACTCCTGGGCTCAAGGGATCCAGCTACCTCAGCCTCCCAAGTAGCTAGGACTATAGGTGCGTACCACTGCTTCGCTTGAATCCTTTTTGAGCTGGGTTTTCTTTACTTGCATCTAAAAGCGTGCTATTGACATCCTTGTGATGAAGCAGAACTGAGTCTACAGTAGGTAGACTTTGTTGAGATGTAAAACCTGACTGTTCAGTGGATGGGGGTTTCTGTTTCCTGAGGAAAGTGAGAGCTTCCTGACAACTAAGAGTAATGAAAGGGAAACGTTCACTGGTCATGTCACCTAAACATCACAAGCTATTGTGTCCTTCTACACACAGAATAAAAAAAATAAATGAATAAAAATCACGAGCTAAACTTCCCCCTGCAAAAATGCTGAAATCCTGAGGGTGGTGTTCTGCAACAGACCCAGATAGGTTATAGGTTGTTATTTATTTACTTTTAACCACCTTTGGGGAAAAAGGTTGTTTAATGTGGTTGTAGAAGCAGCTCAAGCGTGTGTACTTTGAATAGGAAACGAGTCCTTCCTGTTGCTTCTTCGAGCACTGATTATTCTAGACTGCCAACTGAAATACCTCTTCTACTTTTAAAAATTTGAGCATAGGGTACCTCGGGCCTTGTTTGTAGAGTGCATCTAGCAGATTAAAACTGTGACTCTTTGACTTATATGGTAAAAGTGAGTCCAGCTTAAATCTCAAATGAACTTTTTTTTTTTTTTGGCCTTTTACAAGTACTCTAGTTTTTTCTGCAGTTATTGCTTTACAGAGGTTACATTCACTGAGGATCCAGCATTTCAGTGTGTTATCTGGAACACATGGGGAACCTCCTGAAGCAGTGGGATTTTTCATGTCCTGGACATAGAAAGTAAACATAGCTTCCTGCAGTGGTTTAGGGCACTTCAGTATAGCATCCTTATCCACCTACACATTAAATTCTTACCTATGACTGTGTAACAAGAAGTTTTATTTCCTTCTCAAGCAATTTCAAGCAGTAGCAAGTGGTTTGAAGAAGAAGAGTTCATGCCAGAGATGAAGTGAGACAGTGGGGAGAGGAGAATTTTAAGTCCCTGGAAGCACACCTAGTTTGCCTGAAAGGCCCTAAACCTAGCAAGTTGGACATACCTAGTATCTTGTCATTCAGTAATTCAACCGGCAATGACAGATACCTAGTGTAGATATACATTGTCTACTGTGTGTGTGTGTGAGAGTGTGTTAGAGAGGGATACATATTAGAGACTGTTGCTCACCATGAACTCATGGTTTAGTAGACTCCAATTAAAAACAACACAGGTAAAGAGAGACGGTTTGAGAAGGGATGATTAATTCTGCCTTTGAGAGTCTGGAAAGACTTCACATAAATACTGACATTTGATTGGAGTTTTGAAGAATGGATAGGAGTGTACTAGGCAGATGAGGATTAAAAGTAGTAGGATTTAAGTGAGTTGTAAGAGGAATGTTGGGTGGATGTAGAAGCACATGATACAGAAATCTGGACCCTAATATGAAGGGCTATGAGTGATACGGCATCATACGTACCCACGTAGCATACAGTAAAGGTGTTAGCTTGCAAATCATTCCTAGGTTGTCTGGACTTTTTGGTATCAATTCCAAGAATTCCAGAAGCTACTGGGCTATACATTTGACTCAAAATGAATGTTTTGGGAAAGTCACCATTACTAAAATGTGGGCATGTTTAACGATTATCTTAAGGTCAAAAGAAAGCACAGAGTCAGCCTCTCTTTAAGGCAGAGAAGACGCAAAAGAACTTTCAGAATTTGACTTGTATTCTTGAGTTTTAATTATTCTGAAATGTAAATTCAGCTAACATGATGACTACAAAACCGGCTGTTTTGTCTTCGAGATTTTGGGGTAGTGTCCAATTAATACAAATGAATTTAACTACATAATGGAAAACAAATAACTCTTAAGAGTTCTTTGCTGTTTTTTGCAAACTAGCCTGCTTCCCTAGTGCCACGCACTAAACGGGCAAACGATTCCTTGCCGACTGCAACAGTACCCGGAAACTTCACTTCCTTCTAGGAATATTGCAGTAAGCAGCAAATCCCAAAGCCCGAAAGATCCAGTTTCCAGTCAAGGCGTTTGGAATCTCTAATAGGCATATTAAAGAATAATTTTCCTGTTACACTCAATGAACGGCCTAACAGTTTTTTTTTTTTTAAATAAAAAACAACTCTCAACACAAAACAAACTCAGAAGCCTCGTAAAGACGATTCCCGGCATTGATGTCTTTTATTCTGTGCAAGGGCTCAAAAAACGTGAAGCGGACCCTTGCTTGACTGAGCGCACTTCCCAGCGCCGAGCGATGTTTAATAGGAGAGTCGTGGCAGGTTCCAGGGTCTTCGGATAACGCCACCAAAGCAAGAGCGGTCCGGTCCTTGAAACAGGCTTCTGTGCACACACACAGAAAGACTCCAGGGGAACAGCCGGCAAGCGAGACCTCGCGTGGAGAGCACATCTCGAAAGAAAAGGCAGCCCGGAGCACGGGCCACCTCGCGGCAGCCTCCCTCCCCGGCCGGCCGGGCACGTCCGATCTCAGGAGGCCGCGGGCCTCCCCTCCCCTCCTCCTCCTCTTCCCCGCGACGCCGCAGGCGCGCAGGGCACTGTCGCCTTCGCCCAGGCGCCACCACACCCCGGCCTGACGCGGCCGCCTGCCGCCCGCTCCCGGGGAGGGCCGAGCGGACTCCGAGAATCCCCCGAAGGGCTGGGGCGCAGGAAGCGGCCCCTCTAGCCTCGCCTTCGAGACGGCGCTCCTTGTTCTCGATGGTCCCCGCGCGGCCGCCTTGTCGCACGACACTTCCGGTTCCTCTTAAAGGCCCCCCACGCCGCGCGGCGCTGCGCGTGCGAGGAAGGTACGGAAGGCAGCGAGAGGGCGGGGCCGGGGAGGAAGGCGCTGAGGGGGGGGCGGAAAACTAGCGGGAGAGGGGGCGGGGGAGGCGCAAAGGGCGCGCTCTCGCGTCACGTGACCGGGACGAGCCGTTCTTCCGTCGGCCATTTTAGGTGGTCCGCGGCGGCGCCATTAAAGCGAGGAGGAGGCGAGAGCGGCCGCCGCTGCCTCTGATTCTTTTCCAGTGCGGCGGGCGACAGCGGGAGTGTGCGCCGCGCGCGCGTGGGAGGCGAGGCGGGCAGGCCGGGCAGGGGCGCAGGAGCCTTCGCAGCCGCGCGCGCGCCGTCTCGGTCTTGTTGTGTGCTTCGCGAGGGAGCGCGGGCGCGCGGCGGCGGCGGCGGCGGCGGGGATTACTTCGCTGCTAGTTTCGGTTCGCGGCGGCGGCGGCGGCGCTATGTCGGAGGAGCAGTTCGGCGGGGACGGGGCGGCGGCGGCGGCCGCGGCGGCGACGGGCGGCTCGGCGGGCGAGGAGGGAGCCATGGTGGCGGCGGCGGCGCAGGGGGCAGCGGCAGCGGGAAGCGGCGCCGGGACCGGGGGCGGAACGGCGGCCGGAGGCGCCGAGGGCGGCAGCGCTGAGTCGGAAGGGGCGAAGATCGACGCCAGTAAGAACGAGGAGGATGAAGGGTGAGTACGGGGCGGCCCGGGAGAGCGCGGCCCGCGGAGTCCTCCCGTCCCGATCCCCCGCCCGCCGGGCCCCGTTCCCGCCCGCCGGGCCCCGTGCGGCCGCCTCGGCCGGCCGGCCCCGGGCGCCGGGCAGCGCGGGGCCTGGAGCGCTCGCTCCGCGCCCGGCCTGCCCTCCCCCTCCCCCACCGCACGCGCTTCCACCTTTAGCCGTCACCGTGCTGCTCCCGACCCGCCCTCCTCCCCCCGCGCCGCGGCCGCCTCCCCCCGCCGCGGCCGCCGGCGCTTTTTCCCGCCCGCCGAGGGCTGCCTTTTCCGCCCCCCCACCCCGTTCCCCCGTCCCCTTCCGAAGTCCTGCGCATGCAAATGCAGACAGCGTGCGAAAGCCCTTCTGTGCGATGGCCGGGGTCCGCTTGTTGCTTCCCCTCGGTCCCGAGTCGCCGCGATTGTCGATAAGCACATGTTCCGTGGGCCGCCCCCTCTGCTCCCGCGTCGGCTTCAGGCCGCGCGCCCTGGCGTTTTGGGTTAAGTTCCGCTGGAGGACGGGCTCGTGTGCCCGGGCGTGCACGGCGGCTTGCGCGCGTGGGCCCGCCGACCCGGCCGTGCCTGCTGCGGCACCGGCTCTGCTCCGCGGGCTCTCGGGGAGCTCCCGGCGGGGGGGGGGGCCTGCGCTGGGCCCGGCTGGGCCTGCCCCCGCTCCCGCCCGCACCCCGCCGGGTGGTTCTGGCCGCGCACCCTTTTCGCGCCAAGTGTTTGCACAGGCTGTGCTCTCACCTTGCTGTTTCTGTACGGCTTAACGTTTTTTTGCCCCGTCCCCCTGATTTTCTGGTGCCCAGGATCCCTTTTTGGTCTTTTGATTTCTCCTTCCCGCCCTCTCTCGCCCACTCAAGGAGGCCCACCCGCCCTCTTTCCTGAAATGAACAGATCCTGTAATGTGCTGTGGGGTGATTTTTTTTTTTATTGCAGGTTTTTGGGTACTAACTTGCTTCCTCTAGTTGGAGTAACAGTTGTGTATGCTATCTAAAGCTGCATGAAATACTTGAAATGCAGCCTTGGGGAACGGGGGCATAACATAGGAGTTAGCAGGAGGGACTAAATCGGGGTTCTTGGTTGCATTTTCTTAACGCCCGTTATTGACTGATGGCCTTAGGTTGACACTTCCATTCCTTTTTGTAATGGGTGTGTGTGTGAATTTTTCTCACTATAACGACGAAGGTGTTGGTGGAAGGTAAAAGCTAAGTGTCGCTCTAACCCAGTGTTAGAAAACACAGTTTTCTTTACTGGAAAGAGCACCGGATTTGGTGGGGCAAGGAGGGTGGAGAGCTCTTTGGAATGCAGAATTTAACACCCCCAGCCCGGGCCCACTCCGGTCAGGCAGCTTGGCCGATTGTGCTGGCTTTGGGGGAGCGGAGGTGAGAGGGGAGCGAACTTTTCTGAATTAAACAGAACTGATCTCGAATTGTGTATAGCTTAGTTTGAGAAAGGAATGTGTTGAATATTTGGAAACTTAAAGCCTTTAACATTTTGGTTTTTGTTTTCTGAATTCTGTTCTTTGGACAGAGACACCAAAATGATTAATTGTATACCTTGCTGCTTGGGGCAGGCTTTCAATTAGCCCGGAGTTTTCAAATCGCAAAGCAGCTGCCTTTGTAGCACCTACTGTTGAACTGAAGTGTAAATAAATTAAAGTTTTTAACCCTAACAGTGTCAAAAACTAAAACTAGAATTTTGATTGGTTGCTGTACCGGTTGTTAATTCCCTAGCCATTCAAACTCCTCCCCACGACACTCTGAAGCAGCGACGGCACAGCGGGAAGAATGGTAAAACTTTTACATTTTATTTCTGTATTATAAAGGTTTCAGTAGTCATAACATGCAGAGGCTGTGTATTGGCTAGTTGCCCATTGATCCCCAGGAAATTCTAGACGTCAGTACAGAAGGATGTCTTGTACCTGGGGTATAAAACCTTTTTAGACGTCGTGTGTAATCTTTGGGCAAAATTGATGCCATTACATGGTATTTGGTCTGTGGTAATGCATGTAATTTCAGTTTGGCCAATTTAAGCTAAATGTCATTAGTAATGATATTTTTATATCTGGGCAAGAAGAAATACTGTAATTTTCACGTATTTTTGTTAAGATGAAAAATATTTTTGTTGGAATTCTTAAGTTTAATGCTAAACATTAAGACTACTTGATATGAAATATTGTGTGTTTAAAGTGTCTTGCATGTTATGCTGAAATATTCTGGCAATGTCAAAAGTAAAACAGTTCTTAAGTAGTACTGTGTGTGTTATGCAAAAATGTTCTTTTTATCACCAACCATATTTGTAAATACACCTTTAATAAGAATTGGCTATGTACCATTCAGAGGTGGGCTAATGTGGCTGTCCACTACAGCTCTTACCAGATTTTTTATTTTCAGTGTGATTTGGCTGGACTATTAATTACAGTTGGTTGACATGTATTCAAAATTGCATGACTTCTCTTTGGAGGCTGGTAGGTTGAGTATTCTTTTTATGCATCCTTTCCCTTCCCCTAAATGTCAGTCTTTCTGGTTTTAGGATCATATATGAATTTTCAGGGCTTTGTATCCACCAACACTGGAGATGAGAGGGCCAGTAATTTGCAGATAGTTGCCTTATATTTGTACAAACTACATTCTATGTTAAGAGCCCATTTGGGATAACAGTTAGATTTTACAAAAGATTTACTTATTATTCTCATCCTCTGAAATCTGTCCAGTTTTAGGTTGGAGAAAAAGTAGATTGGAAACAATAGGCAAAAGGAAAAACAAAAAGAAAAAATGATAGACTGGGGTCAGAGTTCGACATACAGAATAAAAATGTTTAGATGAACATTATTCCATTTGGTGACTAGGGGGCCCTGATAGTTCAGTTTCATTGCTGGCTGATGGCACATTAAGATTAAACTGTAACTGTACCTCTTTCTCCATTACATATTTTGACTCTTATGTAAGTAACTGTTTTCAGTAATTAGAAATGACATAAACTTTTATTATTAAAGGTCATGGTTTGACTTTTAAAATAATTATACTTGCCCTGGTACCTAAAACTATAATTTCACGACTTTTACGGGTGACCTCTTAATGAGCAAAGAACAAATAAATGTTCACAGTTAATGAACATTTTGGGTTATGACCAATTGCCATTCACTGAAAATAAGATTTTACTGAGGTTCATTTTAAGTTACAGTTATAGATAATGTAGTTCTCATTTTTAAGGTCTAATATTTGACTTTTTTTTAACTGTCCAGTCATGCAGCTTCATCTTATTCCAGATACTGTTTTCCTTTTTTGGGGAAAAAAAAACAAAACACCTCAAAACCTTTAAATCTTTTTGGTGTCTGCCCTTGCCACTCCAATTCCTTTCTCTGTCTCCCATTTTGGGGGATTTTGGGCGTCAGTTCTATAATACAGTCTCAATAGTGAGGATAAGGCTGGTTAGTAGATATAAAATCATCTAAATTTAATTTTTTAAACAATTCTGGGTGCATTTCCTTCTACAGGTCTCATTTGAGAATAAAGTGATTATAATTTCATCCTAAAATACTTTGTTTTAGACAGTGTTTCCTTTTGCATGTAAGAAACAGCTATTTTTAGGAAGGTATCCCTGTTGTACCTCTGGTGAATGTTTCTATAATATACCGTGGTGCTTTAGAATAAGTATTTATTTCCATAGAAAAATGCCTTCCTGAGTTCATCTCGATTTACTCTTTCCAACATTAATATCCCTAATTTTTATTTCTAAGCAATTGCATTAGAATTTCCCATTTTGCTTTGTGGTGTGAATTCATTCTAGTCTCTGCAGTGCTGCAGTTGTTTTGGGGTAGGTACTTTAAAATTAGTGTCTGGCCATGCAGCAAGCTACCTGGGTGCAGTGTTTTTAAAATTTAAAGATCAGCGGGAAACTAGAATGTTAGCTTTCAGATAGTTTTACAAGGTAGGCACATTGACTTTCCTCATTGGACTGAGTAGGAAGCAAAAGAGTCCTATTCGCTTAATAAGCCAAAGTACAGCAATACTTCTCTAACTGGACATAGATCTAGTCTGATGACGGTTAGCGTATAAACTCAAGTGTGATTCTTCATATATGGGAATTTTGTGAATTTTGCTGTAGGTTGTCTCCTGTCTAATCTTAAAAGTATGGGCTCACTTTTTTTTGTTTTAAATATTTGTAATTGTAATCTATAGTGTTGTGGAGCAATCTGAACATTGTTTGCTTTGTGAAACAATTACTTCAAGAGCAGTCTCTTGCCAAATTACTGGCCTTTGATACAGTAAAGTTGGGTTTATTTAAATAGTAAAGTTTAGAATATTGTTAGCATTCTTTGGAACCTTTGACATATTTCCAGGGTTAAAATTGCAGAAATTGGTACCCCCAGATCTTTTTTTTTTTTTTGAGACAGAATTTGGCTCTGTTGTCCTGGCTAGAGTGCCCTGGCGTTCAGCCTAGCTCACAGCAACCTCAAACTCCTGGGCTCAAGCGATCCTACTGCCTCAGCCTCCCGAGTAGCTGGGACTACAGGCTCGTGCCACCATGCCCGGCTAATTTTTTCTACATATATTTTTAGTTGTCCAGATAATTTCTTTCTATTTTTAGTAGAGACGGGGTCTCGCTGTTGCTTAGGCTGGTCTCAAACTCCAGACCTTGAGCGATCCTCCCGTGTTGGCCTCCCAGAGTGCTAGGATTACAGGTGTGAGCCACCGGGCCGGGCCACGAAGCCCTCAAATCTTGATGGTGAACATTTAAGGAAGGACTATTCATTTCATTTTAAATTGTCATCTGTTATGAAACATATCTGTCCTTCTAAGTTTGGAATTGGACCATGTCATTTAAGTTTTTGGGAGCTTTTTGACACATAGTTGGTCTTAAACCTGAGTTTTTTTTTCCCTCAAGCTATGTTACTCCTTCTGTAAACTCAAGTGTCTTTTGCTCTTGCCTGTGTGCTCTGTCATCTGTAAGGCTGCACTAGTACAAGAACAGTTTGAGTCTGTTTCAGTTTGTGCTTTATGGCCAACCAGAAGGATGATTAGCTTGAGCCTTCAAGTGATAATACACACCATGCTTTGAAAGCATTTAGAAAGGAATAGAATAATAACTTTTTTCCCATTCCCCTTAAATCTGTGCACCTCAGGTGTGTGCAGATTCACAAATGGAAAGAAGCATAACTTCTGTTAGTCCCAGTTTGATTTGACTTTAGTTCTGCTTCAACGTTTTAGTAGATAGGGCACTGAACTGGATGCTGGAAGCGTGGGATCTGTTTCTGTTGCTTCACTTCCAACAGTGTGGTTTCAGGTAATACAACATGTTTGTTACTTGGTTTGCTGACTGTGTGTTGGAAACAGTGCTCACCACAGGAAGATTGACTACATAGCCTGCTTTCATAGTTTGTGTGTATTTATCCAGTGCCCTAATAGTTGATACTGCCAGTGATTTACTCCTGTGGAGTAAAGGTAAGCATGTTTTAGTTTCTGGAGTATTATATGTTGGAGCTAGGTATTTAAGAAGGGGGGTGGGGAGGAAAGACTTGCCAAACTATATTTACTGGCAGTGTTTGGCCAATAATCAAGATTGATAGTTTTAGTATTGGGTCTTGCACTGTAAACTCCTGCTTATCTAGACTTCAGACCACCACAGAGCTAGGAAATCTATCCCTCCCTTTAGTTTTATGAGTAAGATAGGTGAAATTATGAGCAAACACACTCAAGAAGCAACCAACAGACAATGTCATGGAATGAATCTCCTGCAAATTTTCCCTTATATTTTTGAAAAGTAATGTGATCTTAAAGCATTGAAAGATTCTAAAAATTAAGAAAGGTAAATTCTTTTCTGATAATAGAAAACAAATTGTTAATTTGTAGTAATCTCAGTTAACCAGAACCTTAACCTCTAGGTTAAGGAAACACTATTCCTTAACCTCTAGGTAAATGGGAGTTTACCTTATAAAGATGATTGAGAGTTTTATTTAAAAAGTAAAAATATAAGATGTCATGCTTCCTTGTAATGAATGAAATAAAAAAAGGGAAATACTGGGTTAAGCATTTAAAGTTTATTTTTTAAAACTGCCATATTTAGTTCATTAGATGTCACATATTTTCAACTGAGTTATCTTTTCTGTAGTCCTTTAGGTTTATTCCGATGTATGCAGCAATGAGATTTAATATGGAGCAATTAATCTTCCTTTGAAAATGTATGATCTATTGTACATTAGTCTTGAATAAAAATAGGATTCTTTTTCACACTTACCTTGAAAATGTTATCTTAACATATAGAAAGCTGGGGGAGGAATACCTATTCTTTAATAATGGGGAAATAATACTGGAATTTATATTTTTATTGACTATAAAGGGTTTTGGGGGAGTAGTTAAAAAGTGGTTTTCATGTATTGTACACCAGATCAGATCTTAAAAGGCTGATTATTTTTTGAACTTCTTAAAAGGTAGTTTTCTAACAAATTGTAAAATAACTGCCCTACCATGTGATATTATCCAGTTGCAGAGTAATCCCCCCTATACGTAACTAGTGATACAACTAAAATAAATTTATAATTTCTAAAGAAAAATGATTATATCTTATGTGCTGGGGAGATTTCATTATAGTTTGTCATCTTAGGATTTTAAAAGAATAATTACAATGGGTAAGATACCAGACAAATTAAGTAAGGATTAATGGTGTGCTGAGTTACATTACTCTAAAAGGTGACAGTGATTGATTTGTTATGTTTCCATACCTGAAATGTATATCAGGTGGACATTCTGTTGTATCTTTTAAAACTGTCAGAACTTGTTATGAAGCCACATGTTAATTAAGATCGTGAGTTGTTAGGAAGTATTTAAAGTTATGGATTACTTTTTTTTTTTTTTTTTTTTTAAGAATACTGTTCCAAAATTGGGAGGAAGAGTAATGGTGTTTTACATTTTACCTTGAATAAGGTGTTTCACAGAAAAGCTTTTACTAAGGGGAATATCTTTAAATAAAATAACCTAAGATTTGAGAGTGTTAAACCTAGTGAACTCAAAAGTCCAAATAAGTTTATTAATGGGGAAAAAAGGATTATTAAATTGCAACATTTTCCACCAGCCGGCATTGTTCCATATGTATTAGCATTTATATTTTAAATTATTCTGTACTAAAATTACTGGTATATATGTAGAGTAGAAGGAATTTCTGGGTTATTTCAAGCCGGCAGCATTGAAAATAATCTTAGGATCCATTTATATAAAATTCATCCTGGCCCTTTATCTTCTCTTTTTTGCTGGAAAGTTTATAAATCTTATGCATTTTTTTTAAAAAAAAAGGTATTGAGTAAATGAAAATGTTGCTTTATTGAGTTATGTTTAGATTGTGCTTTGCCCCTTCAAAACAGTAACTTATTTTTACTGGGCACTTGGGATGTGTCAGACTGTTCTGTGCCCTTTAATTGTATTAACTCATTTAATCCCCACTGCAGATATCTGAGGTAGGCTCTTTTTACAGATGGGGCAACGATCTTGGGATTTTATTTTTTTACTTAGGGTCATACAGTTAGTAAGTGGCAGGTGTAGTATTTAAACCCAGGCAGTTTGGCTTTATTGCCTCTAAACTTACTTGCATTAAAAGGTGATAAAGTGTCCCACAAAACACCCTAAATTCCTGAATGACACTGCATAACATTTGGGTAGTCATCTGCACTTAGTTGTATAACTTTGTGCTTGTCGTTTAATTTTATAATTTTGTGTAATACCAATGTGAAAGCAGAGACTTCTACCATTGAGTAGGTATTTTATATTGAATACTGTATTCAGCCTTTGGAGTGCTGAATATTCAGTTCATAGCTAGGATTAAGAAATTAAATTTTGCTAATAAAATACTGTAGATGAAGTACTACATTTTAATTGAGATTTATTCATTTACAACTAAAGGTCAAGTTTTAAACTTACATTGCAGCATTAGGGGCCGTTTTTGTTGCTGCTTGAACAGTCTCGGTAGTTTTGACTCGGCTGCTTAGGATGTTTCTGAAGTTCTGTCTCTGCCTCATTGGAAAGTGCACCTCTGCAGGGTGAAAATCAGTCGTATTCAAGGCAGCAGAGATAGTCTGGACAGACAATAGGTGTTGGTGCTTTAAGCAAGACACGGTTATATAAAATATAGATAATTTAAATTGGTATTATGCCATCTCGATTTGAATGAGATAGTGCATGCCAACATTCTAGGGAGGCTGAACTGTCTATTTATTCATGATTAAGATAAACAGACCTTTCTCCCACTGTACTGCACAGCTATAGCTTGCTGTGCCTACTGAATACAGAATGGATTCAGTATGTTCTATTTAGTAAAGATGGAATGGGTTTGGCACAGTTTGTGTTCATTGTGGCATACTCACCTGTCTGGTTATCAGTTGTTCAGCAGCCTTTCTTAATTAGAACAGAAGAAAAAGCCAGAGTGCTTTCGGGCTGTTAAAATACTAATTAACGTTTGTTTCAAAGAGCCACTTAGGCTGTTGCTCAGACTGTTTACTTTTATTTGTCATAAAATTTGAAAGTTTGAGAGCTGGCTACTTACTCCACAAAAGAGAAAGGGAGACATTTTAGAACAGCTGGTGATTAATCTGGCAAAAATGAAAAGTAGAATTTGTGAAGAAATGAGATAATGCTTGGTGTGTTAATAAATAGCTCTTTAATTTCAGAAGACCCTGTGGGCGTTCTGTTTTGGCATAATATATTAGTGATGACTGACCTATAGAGTGTTAAATCAGGGTTTCTGTATTTGAAGTTTAAGAAGGCAGAAGAGTGTGTGATGTGTTAGAAAAAAAATCATTCCAAATAGTTGAAGGTTAAACGATTGGGGAAGATTAGGGAAGGTGGACAATGCATAAGCAAGGTGGAGTACACGGCTTCTTACTTTCTCTAAAGACGCTGCATAGCTGAAGTTTTACTAAATATTTTGTTCCAGTTTTTTGAAAACTAGTAATCACTGTACAAAATATGTAAAAATTACAGTTGACCAGAATACTTACTGTTCTGGATAAATGGGATTTTGTAAGTAGTTTAGGAAGTGTAGCATCTTCAGTGAACCCTTGCAGCTCTAAAGTGGTAGGCACATTTAACAGCTTCTATAATAAATATGTGTTCAAGGTGGGGACTTTCTTAGCACCTAACTGGATCTGTTGATTAATTAGTGTGCTTATGTAATATTTAAGAACATCTTCCTATCTGTGAAAAATATTTGGGGCTTGCGAATACTAATGGAACATGCCTCATTCTTGGTGTTTTATTTCTCTGTAATTGTTCTGTTTCTGATTTTAAATTTAGGGCACTTTCCCAACATAAACATTGCTTTGGTTAAATAAAATCAAAACTAGTTCTGTCTCCATATAGCTGATGAATAGGTCAGACAGGATTTTCTTACCTTTGAACTTTAGCTTTTAAAATAAGGCTTTTGTTATAACTGTTCTTTTCAGGCTGAAATAATTTCAAACTTTTCAATTATTGGTGGTAAATTTCTGTAATAATAGAAATGGTAAGAATAGTTAAATCTCAACTTAATTGAAGTTGTTTCTGTTCTAGAACTTGGCCATGGATGTCTGAGCAAGAGGTCATTGCTTTATAGTCAGTTCTCTTTCTCATTGAAAAGATAGTGTCCTCCTTACCTTGAAAGAATGAGTGTTGGTAATGAACTTTCACCTGTGAAGGAAGTACTCTTGACCTTTAGGTTAAATAAGGTGTTTATAGCAAATTATGTAAATAAGGCTTATATCTTAGAAGGTACATTATTCAAATGAAAGAAAATGTATATTATTGAGAAAATAATCCAAAATTTTTCCATGGAATTGGCAATAAGTAAACATTTAAAATACCTACACAAAACATTATGAGTGTATTTGTTATGTTCATTTGATTATAAAATACCAGAAGGGTTTTTATAAATGTTATTTCAGGCATGGAAATTTTGAGTAAGACCTGAAAATTAAGCATATGAAAGGCCCAGCTCTAGACTACTGTACAAGCTGAAAATCTAAGCTGAAATGGGAAATACAGTATATGTCTAAAGTAAGATTTCTTTTGCACTAAAAGTTAGCTTTGTCATTAGAAGTAAAACAAGTCTGGTAAAATACTAGAGTAAGATCAGTAGCACCTCAGTTAATCAGGCATCTTCTAGGAGGAGATCTTAATTAAAGGAACAGTTAATTGGCTTCATGTTGCAAGAATGGTTCTTGGTGGCAATATCCTAAAAGCCCACAAGATGGCGATGTTTCCTAATGAAAGGCCTTCCTTAATTTCTTTCCAGAGCTGTAAATTAGTACCACATCCCCATCCCTACTCAAGACCCACCCTCAGCTGTAAAGATGAGAATATGTTGAGTGAGCTTGAAAACATGGTGAAATATTTAGCCATCACATAACAAATTCTGACAGTTAACTCTTAAAATGAAAGTCTATAGTCCTGTCACTTCAAAGAGTAGGAGGTAGGTGTAGGGTCGCCCCTTTTGGTGGGGGGAGGAGGGGATATGCAATAGGAGCAGATCTGAAAGGGATCACAGCTGCCAGATCTGAGCTTTCTGGCATTTTGCTGTAATAATAATAAGACTTCATCTTAAATTTTTTTTATTTTGAGTATATATATTTGGTCTTTAAGTGTCTTGGTGGTTTTCTACTTAACCACCTGCCACTTTTAGCATTTTAAAGGCTTCAATATTGCTGGTTAACTGAGGTTCTACTGTAAATAAACTGTAAATAAACTGTTCTGTAAATAAAAAGTTAATTAGTAGGTTGTGCTTCAATGGATAATTTTCACTAAATTGTTTGCATTATAGATTATTTTGTCGTTACTAAGGAGTCTTAGCACATCAAAAAAGTTGGTTCACAACTTAATTGTGACACAGAATTTTCCAAATTTTCCATTTTATGTGCTAAGTAATTTTGTTAATGCGAAAACTGTTCAAAGTAGAAAAGGAGTTTCAGCATAGACATGATGCTGGTTGCTGTGATTACTGGGGACCTCATAGCTTTTTGACAAGTTTTATCAAGATTTGGAAGAGAAAATTGAAGCTAAGATTCTGTTTTTTGTTAACAATATTTAACTTGTGATTTAAGAAAAATTAAATGTACAGTATTTTTACTTTGGGTATATATAGCAAGTTGAAAGACTTAATTTGCTGCTTGCTCACTATTGTAATTATTCAGGAGCAGCAGTGATAAGCAGAACGTTCTGGAATAGGATGTTCTTTTAACATACTGCCCAGTAAATTGGTGCAGTTTGGAAAAGGTGTGTTATTGATATGAATGTTATTTAAGGTAAAGTCTAATTTTTTTTTTTTTTTTTTAGCATTTTAATACTGCTTTTTGTCTTTACAGGAAAATGTTTATAGGAGGCCTTAGCTGGGACACTACAAAGAAAGATCTGAAGGACTACTTTTCCAAATTTGGTGAAGTTGTAGACTGCACTCTGAAGTTAGATCCTATCACAGGGCGATCAAGGGGTTTTGGCTTTGTGCTATTTAAAGAGTCGGAGAGTGTAGATAAGGTAGTGTGTTCCGTATTCTGATCAGTTAATATGCTAGAACATGGATAGCGTGGTACAGTGACTTTGCCCATTTGTGGTTCCCCTTTTGCGAATACAGAAAGAGAGAGAATGCTAGTTCTTGCCAATACATTTCATGAAGTGAGGCAGATTTCAGGAATTGTTTTCTGCATAGTTTGTGTGCCAGGCTCTACTGAACTTTAAAATTAACCTTAAAAAATACTGAGACTTAAAGATGCCTAACTAAAAGGATGTGTTGTAATAAGTTCACAGAAATACAGATATTGAAGTTTTGTGAGGCAAGCAACTTTTGACCAAGTCATCAGTTTGGTCCTGGGCTAAAGGGAGGTAGCCCATGTTTGTATATACTGCCGGCAGTGTTAAAGGTGATGGTTATCTAGTAATTGATTACATTGCTGTCTCCCTCTGCCCCCTCTGCCACACACACCTTACTCATCTTTAAACACTGGTATGTTAGTTGATGTTACATCACCGTGTGACTCGACAGTCAATCTTGAGCCATTCGACGTAGGCCTGGCATTAGCTATATTTAACTAGTTATTTTTAAGTAAGTTAACAGTCTGAACTCCAGTTAAGATACACATACTTAAAATGAAAACTTCGATTTCCATAGGTCATGGATCAGAAAGAACATAAATTGAATGGCAAAGTGATTGATCCTAAAAGGGCCAAAGCAATGAAAACAAAAGAGCCGGTTAAAAAAATTTTTGTTGGTGGCCTTTCTCCAGATACACCTGAAGAGAAAATAAGGGAGTACTTTGGTGGTTTTGGTGAGGTATGTTGTAAACGTTTTGACCCAGTTTATGTCAAAATTAGTGTGAATGTGATTGTCACAGTAAGTGGACTCAGTGTCAC
>CAUYRT010107585.1:25000-42691 GCA_963574885.1 Lepilemur ruficaudatus
TTTTTAGAACAAATATGGATAAATGTGCAAGAACTCTTTTGCACAAGTAAGTCATGTTTTATGCTTTCATTAAATAAAAAATGAGGACTTAAAAATCTGTTAATTATAGAGATGCAGCCAAGTTCAGAGAGAGATTTAGAGCTGTGGTACCCTTTATAGACACTCAAGTGTTGAGGGAGGATTAAAGAAATGTATACTGTGCTTACGTGTGCGTGCTTATTTGTTTTGATTTTACTTCCCATTTGTTCAGAGTTTTAGGAGTTGTTTTGGTTAGGGCCTTAAGATATTCCAGACTAGGACTTGAAGGCGAACCTGGGAGTTTTGAGTTATTCTGCGAAAGTGTAACTGGGAGTCTAAGTGATAGCATCAGGATTAAGTCCAAAACTAGTTTTTCCCGTCATTTGTTTTATCTGCGAAATTGTAAGAATTGCTAGGTTTTGAGTTGGAAGGTTCTTGGTTTCTCTTGTTAGCATTCAGGGAATTGATACCTATCAGCTTAAATGGAAAATCCTTTCTAGTTACTATTCAAGGGAATTTTAATACGTGCTCAATCCTGAGTGGTAATTTAAGACTATATTTTAGTCAGTACTTCAAACCAGCCTATTTAGAATAGATAGTTAGAAAAAAGTAGTAAATGAGAAAAGGCCTAATAGTTAAATAGTAGAGCGATTACCTTTTTTCTTTTGTGGAGTTAAATTATATCTGATAAGAATTTGCTCTCCAAGTAAGCAAACGTTTTAATGAGCGAAAACTAGTATTATTAAAGTAAGTTAAATTTTCATGGCGGCACTCTAAATTGGGGGCCTGCAGCCTGTTTTTGTAAAAATACTACTGCAGTACAGCTATGCTCATTTGTTTATTGTGTATGGCTGCTTTTGTTGTACAGTGGCAGAGTTGAGTAGTTATGACAGACCTACAGAGCCTGAAATATTTACTCTCTTAACCTTTACAGAAAAAGTTTGCTGACCCCTGATATAATTCAGTGAAAAGGATTTGTTTGGGGTTGTTAAGCTGCGATGATTCTTAGTATCGTGGAAACACTATGCTTATTTTATGTAACTGTCCTTTGTAAATATCTTTAAAGGGGCGTTAAAAACTGATTGGATTGAAAACAAATTTAGCCTGGCTTAAGGAAATGCTACCAGATTAATTTTGATTCTTTGTTAAAATGTTTGCAAGCCCCGTATTTTTTCAGATTTAATTAGTAGAAAATGATAGACTAAGGCTGTACTCAGATTTGTTTGACCCAGTAATTTTGTTGTAATTTTGGAGATAATCCCCACTCCTAGCTTGAGGAAAAACAATTTTTTTTCACTGTAGTTTGAAGGGTTTTGCAGAAAAACGTCTCTTAACCTAATTTTTAAGTTGTTTTGTTTTTGTATATCTAAGTCACATTTTTAAAATGCTGTTCTCAGATCCATTTCAAGCATTGCCTCTTGGCCTACGTATTCTGCCGGGCAGTAGTTTATTTCCAAACTTTTTACAGAATTGAAAATTTTTCCTTTTACACAAATCTATTTGCTAACTATCAGCCTCGTGTTTTCTTGGTGGTTTTCCATATTCCAGTCTGAACTGGAAGCGTGTCATTAGCCATGCTAAATCTGAATGCCATTTAAGAATTGTTGAGTTACTATTGAGCAGGAGCTTCTTTACTCTGAGGTTCCCTTTGACTCTGAATTTAGATCTTTTGTTTCCTAGCTCCCGTGACTTTGGTCCAGCACATCTTAGCGATAGCTTTGAGACCATCCTGTCTGCAAAAGGTCATTCTCTGTACTGGATTAGTTTGGCTGGATAGAGAATTCTAGGGTTGGTAAAGAAATTAGATATTTTGGCTCTGGACACTACATATGAAATCTTTTTTATCCTGAAGTTAGGGTTTTACCTCTGTCACTAGTGTTCTGAAGTTTCATGACTGTGTCTTGGGTTTATTTCACCCATTGTGCTGGGCACTCAGAGGGTCTTGTCATTGTGTAAACTTGTTCTTCAGATACGGGAAAAATCACTGAACTCATTTCTTTTGCCATCCACCACCCTAACCTTTTTTCTCTGGAATTCTTGTTATTTTGGCATGAGCCCTCGACATACAGTTTTTTTCTATTTTGTATTTTAGTTTATCTTCTGAGCAATTTCTATAATTTTAATCTTTTAACTGATTATAAATTTCAATCTCAAATTCTAAGGACCCCTACCCCCCAATCTGTTATAAATAGAAAACACATTACATGGACACATTATCTTTTTCTCTTTTCTAAGATTACTATTGAAAACTTGTTTTTATCTTGCTGTTGCTCTGGCTTCTAGTTTTCCTATGAGAAGTTTTCCTGAGATGTTTGGTAATCTTTGGCTCACTTTGAGGAGTGAAGCATTTTAAAGGCTAATTGGATGTTGTGAATGTGTGTGTTGGGCCGGGAGGGGAGTTGTGTCAACCGTGGGGTTCGCTGTTGGGTGATCTGGCTGGGTCATTTTATTGAGGAGCGTCTTGATATATCTTTGTTTTGTTTGTTGAAGCTGGTCAGGCTCACCAGAGAATTCTTCCACTCTCCCGCCTGAAGAGTAGAAGTCCTTGCTGCCAGTGTTCTGATCCCAGTGGGGGAGCGAGGCTGAGGGATCTTAACACGTAAACTACTTTAATTCACCTATTTTCATCACCTTGCCTGTTCAGTCCAAAGACAGTCCTCTCTCACCTGCTTCCGAGAGTAAGTCTCTGCCGGGATGCGGGGGAGTCGGTTGTCCGGCAGTGCGGAGCATCTGGGAGTTGAACTGTCAGACGCGCTCAGTCAGTCCTCTTCAGCCCCCTCTCCCTGTATTTCTGCAGTTACTTGGGCTGCCAAATCATAAGCTTTTGTGGGGATTCTGTGGTATAATCTGAGGTGTCCTCACTGTTGAAAGCTGGCAGAATATTCAGTTTTCTTGGAGTCTGCTCAGTTAAACATTTGTTTGAAAGCTTTGCAGCTTCTAAAATTTTGTTGCTGTTGTCTCTTAGTTGGTATGATTCTTTAATGTCTCCTCCCCAACAGTTTTTTATAAATTATTGGTTTTTAGGATTTCAGAAAGCACTGGACATAATATGGTTTATCTTTAGCAGCCTTTTTGAGTGTGGGCTGTCGGTGGTGAGAGATTTAGCGGAACAAAAAGGGACAAGTAAATTAAAATAGTAACAGGGAGCTCAGTACTCTTCTAGAATTTGGGCAAAAAAGTAAAATTAATAAGTAGGTTTCCTAGTTTATTATAGAACCAACCTGTATTTACTAACGGACAGGTGTTATGTAGTTCTCAATTCTCAGCTTTGTAGACACTGTTAGAACTACCAGTCCCACTTACACTCAAATAATGAGCTTTCTAGGCCTGCGGTCCTCATGAGATTTTGATACCTTTTGGGTTACTAGGTGTCTGCTACCAGGTGAGTTAATTTCTCTTCCTGGGGTCCTGGGTTTCCTCCTTTTTATCCCTATCCTTAAGTGCAGGTCATGTAACCATATTACTCTTCCCACACTGGGATAGCAGCTGCTGTGTTGTGCGCAGGTTAGAATACGGTGTCTGTGTGGAACACCTGTCCAGGTGCCAGTTTGTGCTGAGATTTTGAAAGGTGGTCTCGCACTAATGTCAGGATCCAATTATCAGGCCTCTGTATCCCATACTTGAGAAACTAGTCATTGTGCTTTTATTCTGCTTGGAAAGTTTCTTTTTTATAGTTTTTAAGGCTGTCTTGTACTTTGAAAAATACTCGATGTTTAGGAGCATATTTTGGAAAACAGAATGACTGAACCTATTTGCCACAGTATTTGTGTTGATGCTGAACTGTGTGAGTTTATTTCAGCTGGGATCAGTTTCATCTGAAATGTCAGAATCCAGATCCATGCATAATACGGCGACACATCTCAGTAAAGTAAATTTATCTGGATGCAGTTTAAGAGTGCAATTTGTCAGTGCACTAACATTTGAGGATGACCTTAAACTATTCATAAAGTGATTTTTTTAACTACTTTTGGCAAGGTTGAAAAGGAAGAGGGTACATGCTTTCTTCATTATTGCCGTATTTAAACTATTGTTATTTAGCATAGTTTAGGAGTCTTTCCTGAAAATTTCCACTGGTAAACTGCTTCTAGCAAGATAAATGTCCAGTTGTACAAGTTGAATCTGCCTGGCCTGTTAATTGCTATCAGTTGCCTGTAATATGGTATATCGGGAAAGGGTTGATTATAATCTGGTTGGCATTTCAAAGAGGCCTGTAGGCTGTCTGCATCAGAATCACTTAATAAATCAGATTTGTTGGGGAGTGTTGCCTGAGATTCTGTATTTCACACGCCCCAAGTGATCTTAGCTACACTAGTGCTTTAAGATGGTGAAAGTTAAACTCTTTTTTTCTTTTTACTGTTACCTCTTGTGTAAAGACAGACAAAAGCATATGTTTGGCAAAACCACTCAGCATTTTAACTGTGGACCCTAAGTCTAGCTTGAAAGAATTGATTTTTAGTATTCTAATGGTACAAAACGACAATGAGCGATAGTAGTGTACCAAATGGGGGAAAGGAGGTGACAGGAGTGGCTGTAGGCCGGGAATATGATGAGTTGGTTTTTATTGTTTTAAAATTTTCTGCAGCCGGTGCACTCCCCATATTGTCTGTATCTTGCCTCTGCCCTCCTTTGGTTTGTCGCTGATCTTAGCCTTCCATTGCGTTATTATGAACTGGTACTCAGTGTCTCCAACTGAAATTGGCTTGCTGTTGTCTTGCACTGGGCTGGTTACATATTGCCCTATTAACCTCAGCACCTCTTAGCTTCCAAGAAGGATGTGACTTCCAGCAGCCTCCCACTGTAAATGGCTGTAGTACATAGCCTTGGGGAAAGAATGTGGTATCCAGGGACTATGTAATTTAGGAAGACAGTAAATTAACAGCAAGTTAATTGCTAAGTGTTAGTAAACTTTCCCCAATAAGCCCTGTAAAGGCAGGGAATTTGGGGGGGACAGGCAGGTGTTCTTACACGGGCAAGGAAAAGGACCTTACAGAATTCTTGTACTACTTAAAAAGGATGAAATGCTTTATAGGAGTTAGATGCTAAGTAAGAGCAGGTGTTCTTGTTATTACTGATCCATATTCGTTATTTTAGTGTTATGGAAGGAATTCTTTAAAGTCTTCAAAGAAAGTACAGATAGACACTGATTCATTACACAGTGGTAATGGAGATGATTGGGTTTTATTTTGGGAAACCCACTTGGTTTTGGCAAGAATCTACTTCAAGGTTAATTCATATACATTTTGTTTTGTCATAAGATAGGCTGTATTCTGTTTACACTCTAGAATTTGTCAGGAAGGTTACTTTCTAGGCTTTGTATTTCTCTTAGGAAAACAAGTATTGAAGGAAACTTAAGAGGTCTGTTAATGCCAGTACCTAAATGTGACATTTGACATGTCATGGAAGCTCTTTGAATAAATGCTTGAAAAGGAGTAATCGGATTTCTTTTTTTTTGTTGTATGGATGACCTTGGATGACACAGAGCTTAATCACATTTTTATCAAATACCGGTTTCTGAAGCTGATGCAAAGAGGAATATTTTTAAAACAAAAATTTTGAAGATGGCTCTGTGATTATTATAGGCAGTAAATAAAACTTTGAAATGCTCAGAAATTTGTTGTAAATTGCTTCTACAATCATTGATATATAAAGCATGCTACTACTAATCAATAGTTTTATGTATTCAGGCCTATCAGCATGTCTTTTTTTTAGTACCTGGTTGACTTGATTTTAAACTAACATGATGTTGTTCTCTGTACCATTTAACGTTTTCAAGACATACTCTCCCCAGACAAATTCTGTTGGAACCAAGTGTTTCCAGTTCTGGAAGCCTACTTCTAGAGTCTTCATATGAAATTGATAGTGGGCTTTCATGGGGTTTTAGTTTGCACTAAGTTTTCTTTTCTGAAAGATTCCTTATGTTTAAATTATAATGTAGTAGTGCTTTTGTCTTACGATTAAACTCTTACAGCACTCACGCGTTTTTTGCACTGTCTTTTTTTTTTTTTTTTTAATTTAAGCTTTTCCCTCTTCAATGAATACCTTGTGATAACATAGGTCTTATTGTCTTAGTTGAAAAGGTAAGGCCACTACTGTAATGTTTAAAGGTGACATAAGAATTTTAAATGATGGCATTCTTTTTGAAAGCTAGATAGGTTATCACAGTTAGTCAAATCATATTATTAATGAAAGTTGAAAAGTCACTGAATTTGATAGAATGAAAAGGACAATTTCCAGTTTTCTCCACAATGTTTATGAGGAAGGATATTGAAGATAGGAAGGTTTTGTACGGGGATGTTCAGTATTTGGTCTCTGCTGGGTTTGCTGTCAAATGTAGTGAGACAACAGTTCTGATTGGCATTTACCATTCTATGTTAGAAAGTTTTTGGAAAATGGTAAATTGAGATGTTTAATAGCAATACTGTTAACTAAGGTACTTATCCAACAAATACAGTATTATTTCACTATTTCTTTTCCTACTTTTGTGTCTCTGGAGAACTTTTAAAGGAATGTGGGTCACTGACTGCTGGCCAGCTAAGAGAGTGATCACCATGATGTCAGGTCATAGTGTGGTGCTGAGCAGTCTTCTCCCTAACGACCTCTTTCTAACCAGCTTGTGATTTGCCTTTCTCTTCTAAAAGTCAGAGGCCAGAATTAAGTAATGGATTTTGTTAGGTCATTGAATATGAAATGTCTGATTTGAAACCAAAAGTGCAGTTTATTCTATGTTAAACAAGTAGTACAATTAAAGTATGCATGTAAACTATCAACAGTTTTGCCATTTTAATGATAGCTTGTTAATGTCAGCAGCAAAGAAGTCCTGGAGAGCTAATGGCAGTGAAGTCACCAAAGGCGTTTTCCACAGCTTGTTGAGAACTGAATAGTTTTCCTTGTGAGAAGTGGTCTGAAGACTGGAAGGAGTGGTGTGCGGTTGGTGCGAGGTCTGGTGAATACGGTGGGTGGCAGAATTTCCAAGTCCAGCTTCTGTAGTTGGAGCAGCATTGTCTTGCAAGAGGATTGCCTGTCTCTGTTGACCAGTCTAGGCTGCTTCGTCACAAGCACCGTTATTTCATCCAGGGGTCGCAGTAGACATCGGCTGTAATGGATTGACCAGGTTCTGTGAAGCCGGAGTGGATAATACCAGCGCTGGACCACCAAACAGACACCATCAGCTTTTTGTGATGAATGTTCGGTTTTGGACTGTGTTTTGGCATTTCATCCTTACCCATTGTGACAGATGCTTGGGTTGTCAAGAAGAATCCATTTTTCATCACATGTAACAACATGGCGTAGAAATGGTTTGGGACATTTCTTACGTTGAGACGGCAAAGAAAGGCAAGCTTCGACACAGTTTCTTTTCTGACGCTTGTTTAATTCATGTGGTGCCCATCTACCCAGCCTCTTTACCGTGCCAGTTTGTTTCTGATGTTCTGATATTGTTGGGATGGTAACGCCAGACCTTGCTGCTAATTCTCGCGTGGGCTGAGATGGATTCGTTTCCACTACAGTTTTCAGCTCATCGTTGTCCACCTTGGTCCTGGTCGCCCACGTGGCTCATTTTCAGGATTATAATCACCAGAATGGAACTTCTCAAACCATTGATGTCCTGTGCGTTCATTAGCCACGTTCCTTTCCATGAACTTGGTTGATAATTTTGAGCTGTCCGTGCTGCATTGGTTCTACGACAACTCATATTCAAAAATAATGTGAATTTTTGACTTAACCATGGTTTCATAAAAATTGCTCTAAAAAAATTTGAAACATTATCACAAGCCAAAATGTATGTTTGAAAGACTGAGAATGTACCTTCACAATACAAATAAGTGTCAAAGTGAAATGTCAGAGATACCAACTGTTAAAACTTAGTGCTTAAGGAAATTAGACATTTCATACTTAATAACCTAATATTGTAGGATCTGCCGTGATTTTATAACAAAATTCTGTGAAAGTCCTTGGTTCTACAATGGGCATAATGTGAACTTTCAAAACAAGTCAAAATAATCCTTTTTGGATTTATTCAAATTGTACGGGGCATTCTAATTAGCAGCTTTTCAAACTTTCTAGTTCATGCAGTGGGATGGATTATTTCATGTGAATGCGTCTGAGGCCCAGCTCTGTCTTTTACCCATGATGTTGGGTAAATTCAACGCCAAGCCTGTTTTTCCAACTGTAATATAATAACTTTATCAGGTATGGACATTAAATGAAAGGCATGTGGAAGTTCTCACCCTCATTGTGAGTTTAGACACATAGTGTGAGGCCCTTTCCAGAAGCAGAATCTTCAAGGGTGGAGCCCTGGTATCTGAACTATTAGGATCACTAGGTGATTCTGATGCTGAGGGTTGAAAACCAAAGCTTCACATTTGTTGCTGTTCCCGTGTTTACGAGCTGTGGAAATCATCGTATGAGAAGGTACCGTATGTTAATGCCTGCGTGTGCTGGGCAAACGGAATGCAAAGAGCAGGATCGCGTGGCCAGGCTATGGTAAGTAGAGACAGCCGTCAGCTGTGATGGGATCATCTTCAAGGTTTGCCTGGCCATCCACAGATGCCCTGCTTTTGCTTCTGTAGCTCTTCTGGGCTTCTCTGGCTGGTGAACCTTCGTGAGATTTGACATAGAAGTCCCATGATTTTGGAGACGAATTGGGAAAGAGAATGTGAACAGAAGGGAGTACAGTCAAGGCAGGCTAACAATGTAGATTACAGGATAGCTGTGATCCCATTTGTTGGGATAGGAAGGAAGGTCAAATAAGGTTTTCTTGAGGAAAGGAGGAAGAATAGTTGAGTTTTTAGATCTAAGATTTGAAGTGTTTGCATGATATCTGGGTGGGTTTATCTAATAGAGAATTAATTGGAAAATGGTTTGGAATTCAGAAGAGGGGTTAGAACTGGGGAGGGAAGTGCTGTGGGAGTGAATAAAAGCATCCTGGAGGATGTGGGAAATAGAAAACCAAAGGCTGAGCTCTGCTGCCGGCCGTCTGAGTAGATGAATGAGATTGCATGGCTGAACACCGGGCTGGTCAGCCTCTGCAGCCCCCAGTAGGCAGGTCCCATGCATCCATCCCTCTCCTCTTACTATAAATAGCAAGTAACAAGTTGTGCTTCAATTTCCTCGTGTAAAATGGAAATAACAGTAGTACCTACCACAGGGTTGTGTGAAGTAAGAACCTCTAAAGTACTTAACTACAGTGACTGGCGTGTAAGTGCTCAGTAAGTTAATTGTTGTTAACTGTACGCCTTTACCTGTTGATACAAATTCCATTTCTAGTAAGATCTAATTCCCATCCCACTTAGAAGCCGTGAAATCTTCCGTAGTGATTTGAGCCTGTGTTACTCAGTTTCCCTGAATTTCTCCTCTGTCACACAGTGCATGGCTTACAGGCTGCTGTCGTTCTGTTCGTGATTTTCACTGGGCTTTCCCCCTCAGGAGTGTAAGCTTTCCTTAGGATTAGGGCCATGTCTGACACCTCTATGCATAAACATTATTGTGTTTTTCAAACATAAGTTTTTTCTATGTGGTAACTTAGAATAAATTCTAATGTAGAATTGTTTTGCAGAGTAGGAGCTCAACAACATTAGGGTGTGTAAATAAATGAAAAGTCTAGGATTGCCTTAACACACCAACGCTATGTTCTGACAGCTCTAGCACAAATACAGGGAACACTCCTTACTGAGTGCTTTCCCACTTAACTTTCAACAGCTCAAAAAAATGCAAATTTTCTTGAAAACTAAGTCTTAAATTCTATTTAAGACTGCCTAGAAAAACGAGCATTAGGTGGGACGTTTTGCCTGGAACCAGGGCGATATCCTGTGCTTCAAGCATGCCCCCAGAGAAGAGAACGTTTCAAAGGCATATTATATTCATTTAAACTTGAGGGTCTTGGCATCCCAGTATGTAAAATGAGGAGTCTAGATTGGGTGATCTTTAAGGTCATGGTGTTCTAGCAATAATTCTGTTTGTACTCTCTGGCAATCAGGATACAAATACATTTGATACATAATTATAAATTACAGATGTTAAGAGGTGAGTTTTATAGGGCTTCAAAAGTAATGGCAGCAAAATACACGACTGTTCTTCCTCCCACGCTCTTTTCTCTGCCTCTTTCAAACAACCTACCAACCTGGCGACAAGAAAAGTAGTACTGGCGATTCTTGTCTGACCTGAAATTGAGGAAGCAGACAGTATGCTCCAACTTAAATATATGGATTTTATGAGTATACTGTAGTCAGTACTTGAGTCAGTAAAATCTCAGCTTTCCAGCTGTGTGACCTTTGAGCACGTCATTTAACTGCTGTTTCCTCATCTGCAGAATGAAGATTTATGAACTAAGTTCCATTGCGCTTTTGTGCCAGCCACTGTTGTGTGAGCTTTATGTGATGCTAACTCAATAGTTCTTACCTCTACATGTCGTAAAATTGAATGACACACCCCTTTCCCAAAGCACTTACGTATTGTATCAGAGTAGGTAACACATAACCTATTTTTTCCTGGGTGTAAACTACTGAAACTCCAAAGTTTCTAACATTTAAAGTTCTTGAAAAAATACTTTGTGAATGGAAAGAAAGGTGGTATTGCATTGGAGGAGTAGCAAGCTTAGTGGCTATTTAAAATGCTGATATTTCAGCATTCCCAGAGTTAAAATGAGTTATCTAGCGGGGTGGAACCCCTCTTCCCCATGAGTCACTGAAGGATGTTTAAAACTGACTTCAGACCTCAAGTTTCCACTTGGGAAACAGGACTTAGGACACCTCGTTACTGACTGCAAGGTAAAGTTGGATGCTTTGATTATTAAAGATCCGAGTAAGTAGAGGTTACTGGATGAAGCGTCTTTTTGGGTTATTTTTGAAGGCTGTTAGGGTGGTAAGATACGAGGACAGGATCTGTGATTTATTACAGAAATGACAAGGCTTCCTAATCTTTTGATCTTTACATGAGGAAATCCCTAGTATAAAAACACTCATGTTAAAATTCTCCTGTTTCTAAGGGCATTTTGAGGTCCGGGTCATTCCTGGGTAAGGAGAAAGATTGCAGGGGCTTAGTCAATGTCATAAATGCAGTTATCTTTTGCTGTTAAGTGATAGTTACCACTTAAATGGCATTTACTGTGTGGGAGACCTAACTATTCGTAAGTGTATCAGCAGCCCATTGGAAAGGGGCACAGCTTAAGCCGCTTGTCAGCATCACAGGACCGGAAGCGGCATAGGGACAGGGAGTGCTAGGAGCACAAGGAAATACTTCCACCCTCCTCCCCCAGTCCTACCACTAGAGAATGATTTTGTAATTGTTAGTTCTGGAACTCTGTAGTTACATATAACAATTTATTGGTACCTGTTGGGGATGGGGAGGAAAGGGTCAGGTTGGGATTACGTTTGTACTTAAGAGAATGATAATGATCGAGAGGAGAATGGCCACAGCAGTAATTACGATCTTCTTGAAGTAGTATTTCCACCATATCCTCCTGGAAAGCTTTCTTGATTTTTGAAATTCTTTGGCCTGAAATAAAAAATAAGCACAAATGTCATGTTTTCTTTCCATTTCTGGACTAACAAGCACACTCTAATACTTGCCAGAGCTGTCTGAAAGAACAGATAAGTGTAGGTTGGTTTTGACCCATCTCAAAAAAGTCTTAATGGGACGCAGCAGCTTTTGTAAACGGACGCACCGAGGCCGCCTTGTTCAGATGTGATTGTGTTAGCTTTGTTAGCTTCGAGACCCTGAACAAGTTAATTCTTTGAGTCTCAATTTCCTCACCTTCATTTCCTGTGTTTTACTTCCATGCCCCCGCCTCTACAATCATATTTAAAATTGCTGCTTCCACCCCTGTTCCCGAAACCCTGTTCTGCTTCAGTACTTGCTTTTTCTCCGTAGTTACGTATCTCCCATGTCTAAATTTTATTTGTGTAGAATGTAAGCTCCATGATGTCAGTGATTTTTGTCTTTTTCATTCAGGAATAGCACATCACATACAGCAGGTGTTCAATGAATATTTGTTGAATGAATGAATAAATCTATAAAGTGAGGATAACAGTACCTACCACATAGTACCCCAGATTGGGAGGATTAACTGAGATAGTGAATATAGCACATCCAGACTGTCACACCTCTCCTGTAGCTGGGACTACAGCCACATGCCACCACGCCTGGCTAATAATTTTTTTGTAGAGATAGGGTCTTGCTACGTTGCCTAGGATGGTCTCGAACTCCTGGCCTCCAGCGATTCTCCTGCCTCAGCCTCCCAAAGTGCTGGGATTACAGGTGTGAGCCACCATGCCCGGTGTAAATCTTTTTTTTTTTTTTTATTATATGACTGCTTCTTACATAGCCATGATACAACTAAATTGCTTGCTGTTTACCTGAGCTTATGCTGTATGCCACCTGGATAAGAGGTAAAACTATAACATTTCAATTAACTTTCTTCACATTAACAGATCAGCTCCTTTACTTAGTATATATATGGTCACTTTCCTCGAGCCAAGTCAGCCTCCATGGTTACGGTGCACATGGTAATTGCCATGGTCCTGGTGTGCCACTCAGATGGCCTCACGATTGAAATGTGTAACTTACGGGAGCCCCAAGATATCGTTGGTTATTCCAAAGGATCTAGCATATGGAAGCCAGGTGACTGGGTGCACTTTAAGCGTTTATAACTTACGGAATACTTTAGATGCAGGTACTGTATGGCATGCATTATAAGGATTTTTGCATAAAAATATGCAATTCTCAGTAATTGTGACTATTCCTGTGCTATAGCAATGAAGAAAATGAAGCTCAGGAAGGTTTAAGTTTACTTGCATACGGTTATATAGCTAGTAAATGGCAGGGTTGGAATCCGAATCTATTACAGAATTACATGACTCTACGCTGTCTTGTGTAGAAATTTTTAATTAAGGTATAAATGGACTTTATATTCTTCTCAGATGACTTGCTTTCTTTTTTAAATGTAATGTGCACATACAGTTTGAAAAGTCAGAATTCTACAAGGCTTGTGAGTAAGAACAGCAGTCTCTTGCCCTTCCCACCCTGAAGCCAGTTCCCAGAGGTGACTTCCAGCTCTGTTTTGTTTGTTCCTGTATCCCTTTGCTCAGAGCAGTGGTTCTCAACTGGAGGGCGATTTTGCCGTCTGGGACACATCTAGGAAAGTATGGAGACACTTTAAATGGTCACAACTAGAGGGGTTGCCACTAGCATCTCGTAGATACAAGCCAGGGATGCTGCTAAATGTCCTACAGTGCACAGGACAGGTGCCCCCCCCAAACCAAAAGACCAAATACACAGTCCCAAATATGCTGAGGTTGAGAACACCTGACCCAGAACAGTGTTTGACATACAGTGGGCATTCAATAAATGTTTGTTGAATGTACTTCATTTGGCCACTTATTTTCCCCCGGAGTTCGTTTCTAGAAGGCATATATATTTCTTGATTTTTCAGTTTTCAACTATGGAAAAGAGGATTTAACTCACTATATATATGGACGACACATGATACAGTCACGTGCCACCTAATGACATTCCAGTCAAGACCGTATGTTCCGTCTACCAATCTTATGGTGGTCCCGTAAGATTAGAGTACCATACTTTCACTGCACCTCTATGTTTAGATACACACATACTCATACTTACCGTGGTGTTACGATTGCCTACACTATTCAGTAACATGCTGTCCAGGCGTGTAGCACTGGAGCAGTAGGGGTGACCATGCAGCCTAGGTATGCAGTAGACTGTACCGTCTAGTCTGGGTCTGTGTAAGCGAACTCTGAGGTTCACACGATGGAATCGCCTAATGACACATTTCTCAGAACACATCCCCATTGTTAAGTGACATGTGACTGTACATCTAATGAAAAATAGATCCATTAAAGTGGTGGATTATGTAGCCCTATAACCCTGCCACTATTACTGCCAAGAAATACGAGATAAAGTATACGAAGCAGACTTTCAAATGCCTAGCTGAACTTGAAAGCAAGCAAGAGTAAGGCCAGGTACAGGAACCCAGGGAAGCAGTTCCTCTGGATTTGGCTTTTGTCCCCCACGGCTTAGAATTTTAGTGCTCACAGAGAACAGAAAGCAGGCCAAGCCTTGGGCTCACACGAGGGGTACAACGGAACTACATCCTGGCTAATGAACAACAACAGAGGAAATAACAAGCGTTGGAGGTGATACGGAGAAATTGGAGCCCTCTTGCGTTGCTGATGGAAAGGTAAGATGGTTCAGCCGCTATGGAAAGCAGTTTGGCAGTTCCTCAAAAAGTTAAACATAGAATTACCGTATGATCTAGCAGTTTCATTTTGTTGTATATACAAAAAGAATTGAAGAACTGGGGTTTTCAATTTTGAACAAAATTCTGCTCAGAAAACAAAAACATGTAGACAAACATTCATAGCAGCATTACTCACGATAGCCGAAAGGTAGAAACAACCCAAATGTCGTTATAACAACTGAAAGATGGATAAATGAATGGCGGTATGTGGAATGTTGGAATAATGGAATACTTTCTAGCTGTGAAAAGGAATGAAGTTCTGATACATGCTGCAACATGAATAAAGCTCGAAGACACCATGCTAAGTGAACGAAGTCAGATACGAAGATCACATACTGTATAAGCCCATTTACATGGAATATTCAGTCGGTAAATACCGAGAGGCAGAAGGCAGCCTGGTGGTTGTCGGGGGCTAGAGAGTGACTGCCTAATGGGTTTGAAGTTTCCTTTTTTGGGTGATGAAAATCTAGTGGAACTAGATAGAGGTGATAGGTGTACAATGTTGTAAATATACCAATTATCACTGAATTGTACACTTCAAATGTTAACTTTATGTGAATTTTACCTCAATCAAAAAAACATTCTGCCCTGCAGTAGAGATGAGATTGATTAAGGGCACAGGAGGCACCCTACTCAGGCCTAGTGGCCTCACGGTAGTTGCAGATAAAGAAAGGTTAGGAATGAGGAAACAGAGCTAACCACAGGCACAGGACAGACTGAAAGAGTTACAGTGTCCCTTGGTGTCCGCAGGGGAAGGCTTGGTTCCAGGACCCATATTTTTTTGTGTGTATTTGTGTGGAACTTGAGACGTAGATTCTAAAATTCATGAAGAGGGAAAGAAACAAGACCTACCAACCCGAATTTCAAAAAGTATAAAGTAGGTGAACTTGCCCTATAAGATATTAAGACTTATTATAAAATTCACACCTAATGTACATTATCTGGTGGATGGGCACACTTACAACTTCAACTCAAAATAACTTACGTAACTGCAACCCTGAAGTCTTGACTACTGCATACTTCTTTATTCATTTGCTTTTAGTGTATTGTAATTTCTGCACTTTACATAAATCTGATTAAGTAAATTTATGGGTAATATTATTTAGTTTTAGCAAAATTAAAAAGTGGACGTATGTCTTAAGAATGATACAAACAAGGCAAACCTAAACAACAGACAATAGCAAAAGAGGATCTATAGCTATATATCTGCTTCTAATCTGAGTACTCTATCTGCTGTATTTGGAGGTAAGAAATAGTGATATGTATTCAGATCTGACTTTTAATCACATTACTGTCATTAAAATACGTCATTATTTTTCTTTTCTTTTTTTGAAAGAGGGTCTTGTTCTGTTGCCCAGGTTAGAGTGCAGTGGCGTCTTCATAGATCACTGCAACCTCTTAACTCAGGGCTCAAGCGATCCTCCTGCCTCAGCCTCCCGAGTAGCTGGGACTACAGGCTGCACCACTGTGCCCAGCTTTCAATCCATTTCTTATACAGTCTCCCTTTCTTTTTTTTCCCTTGCAATTTATTTATTGACTGATCTGTATGTTTCTTAATGCAAGAAATCCTTCTATTATGCAAATAACCACCTAATTCAGTGGATTTCTTCATTCGTAATGTTTTATAATTATCTTTTAATATTTGAGTTGCATTCCAAGAATATTTTGATAAAGTCATAGATTGGTGACAAAGGGTTATCTCACAGCATGCCCCAGTATATTTTTGTTTTTGGCAATTTGTCTCAAAAGCAGCAATCCTATGACTGAGAGCACTGTTTGGACATCATCACACGTGTGAACCACTCACAGTTGTTTGGAGATCATCTGTTCTGTCAAGGAAGACATTTGATCTTTCTTCTCTTTCCAAAATTGTATCCATATTTTGTGTCATAATGTTTTTTACATCAGTCACTTGAGTCCTCATTATGGAAATAGCGCTGTCACCTTGACTTTTATTATATTTCATCTATATAGAAGTAAAATGTAACACGAATTTTATTTTTATAAATGAAATTCATTATAATAGATTGTTCAAATTGAAACAAAAGTGTCAAAAGCACTTCTCACTTGTATTTCATCTGAAATACTAAGTCTGAAACTGTCTCACCTTAATCTTGGGGGAAAAAAGGCGGGTGGGGGGAAGGGATACATCAGTGTGTTCAATTAACAGTGGAAAGTTTATTCTAAAATATTTTAGTGATGTTTTTAAACTATACTCATGTTTCTGAATGTGGATGTCTAGTTGTTCTAGACTATTTGTATCTAGCACTGTTTGTTGAAAAAACTCTCTTTTCTCCATTGTTTGACTTTTGCTCTTAGTATCTTCTAGATACTAAGGTGGCTCACTGCCGTTGGGTTGGTCATGGTTTCTAGGCTTTTTCAGCAGATAGGCTAGAAAAATTTATTTAAGAGAAAATATATCATGTGATATCTTTTTAATTAAATATTAAATTAAATTAAATATTTTTTAGTTTTTAACTTTCAATTAAAACTAAGGATAAGAGGTTTTACTGGACTGACTTCTTTGATTTTATTTTTTTAAATATTTAAATTTTTTTTTGGAAAGGAGAGCTTTATTTCTCATAAAGTGTTACAGCTGCTGGGTGGTCATTCCAACAGGTCGGAAAGCTCAGTCCCAACCAGACACCAGGAACACATGCTTTAAGGCGAGGACAATGGGAACAGGAATTTATACCGAGCGAGAGGGCCGAATATACATATTTAACAAGCTATTAAAAATAAATAACAGTATGCCATAGATACTCCCTCTGTCTTGCTTTATTAGCTTTTCAATAGATCATGGATATCATTCCTTATCATTACGCAGAGCTAGTTCTGTATCATTCATCTTTATGCCCTGTAACTCGTTAACTGCTAACTGATTTGTCAGCTGTAATATCAATAACGTTTAGGAGCACGGTTTGAGGTTACATACCATATACTTTCCTAATACTTGTTGAAAATCTGCAGCAACTGCATTGGTTGGAGAAAAATATTCTTGTGACATCAAAGGATTTCTTGTAAAAGTATCGCTGACCTGGGAAAGGTAATGGAAATATTTACCCTATACAGATCATTTCAGCTGGGGAATTACAGAGCAAATGTTCGTTGGAAGCAAAGTCTGGTAGAAACCTGAAAATAAAAGAAAGCACAACACTTTTGGCTTTTTTTTTTTTGTCTGAGACAGAGTCTCACTCTCTTGCCCGGGCTAGAGTGCCATGGCATCAGCCTGGCTAACAGCAACCTCAAACTCCTGGGCTCAAGCCATCCTCCTGCCTCAGCCTCCCAAGTAGCTGGGACTTAGCTGGGACTACAGGCATGCGCCACCATGCCCGGCTAATTTTTTCTATATATTTTTAGTTGGCCAATTAATTTCTTTCTATTTTTATTAGAGACAGGGTCTCGCTCTTGCTCAGGCT
>CAUYRT010107586.1:0-28081 GCA_963574885.1 Lepilemur ruficaudatus
CAATTAATTTCTTTCTATTTATAGTAGAGACGGGGTCTCGCTCTTGCTCAGGCTGGTCTCGAACTCCTGACCTTGAGCTATCCACCCGCCTCGGCCTCCCAGAGTGCTAGGATTACAGGCGTGAGCCACCGCGCCCGGCCTTGTTTATCTTTTTAAAAAACTAACTTTTCATTTCATTGCTCTTCTGTATCCTCTTTAGTCTCAATTTCATTTATTTCTGCTCTGATCTTTATTATTTCTTTCCTTCTATTAATTTTGGGTTTAGGTTGTTCTTGTTTTCCTAGTTCCTGTAATTATCTCCACTTTACAGAGGAGGGCACTGAAGGACACAAAAGTTAAATGATTTGTCTAATATTATATAGCTAATAAATGGTGGCATCAGAGTCAAGCTCAAGCAAAGTTTAGAGACTGTTCTCCTAGCCTTCTATACTATACATTAAGTTGTCTGTAGGGCAGTTGAGAGGATTAAATGAAATAATGTATTTACTTAATCATTGCTTGGCATATAGTAATAGCTCAATAAAATGAACAGCCATTTTTATTTCACTTGAAGAAATCTTTAGTGAAATTCTTAAAAACATGGTAGACCATTAACAGTTGTGAGCTTTGGAGTATGTCACAATTTAAGTGTTGATTTCTGGACTATTAATGTGACAGTGCTGGGGAAGATGGGATACAGAAGGTGAGACCTAATGCACAGATGTTTGGAGACTTGCAAAGTCCAGTTTAGTACAAGGAGGTATCCTCCATCACTAGAACTGCCTGACAAGAGAATGGAATTTTAAGCTAGCTTGGATAGTCCAGCAATAACATTTATGGAACACTTGGTGTGCACAGATAAGTGCTGGTTACTGTGGGAAAGAAAGAAAACAAACATTCTCTGAGCACTGATGACAGGTGCCATTACCTTCTTTAAATTTAGCTACCGTTTATTGAGTGCTTTCTATGGGCCAGACACTTGTATATAATTATTTTTCATCCTCACAGCAATATTGCAAGGTAGGTGTGTTATTGGTGCCATTTTTCTGAATGAGGCTTGAAGGTGAGAGGCATGTCCTTGGGTGGGGGTGGGGAGGTGGGGTGCAGGGGAGAGAGAGAGATCTCCAGGGTTCAATCCCAGACCTGTCTGATTTCAGAGCCCATATTGGACCAAGAATCTTAGTTTGAACTTTAGGAGTTCCATGAATTTTTTGAAATTGTAGACACAATTTTGTGGGGGGAGGATCATTTAGCATAGATTTTCAAAGGAATTTATGACCCCACAAGATTTAAGAAGCATTTTCCTAGACTCTCAGAAGGACCCTTAGAAATCAAAGCTCCACTGCCCTCCTTTCAAATTTGGGCATACAGAGGCACAGAAAAGGGAAAGGATTTGACTGAAGTAGCAGAGCCAGCGCCAGAACCCAGCCCTGGGACCCCGGGGACCCTGTGCCTTCTTTTTTGATGCCTCATATGAGGGCAGCAGAAGCCTCGAGCAGCTTGGAAGAACTGTAGTGCACTGGACCAGATCTCCTTTTAGACTGACTTGGCATGGAGTCAATTAGGCACCTCTGGAGGGAGGTGTGTTAACTCTTCAAGGACCAGGTACTAAATTAGTGCTATTTGGTAAATTGCCACTTTATAGGGTACCATTAGTAAGTGACTGCTCTAATGTGAGCTGGAGTGTAGAAGAACAACCCAACCATCCAAGGGTCTGCTTCCTGCCTAGTGTATAGTTTTCTCCCCAGGTAGAGGAAACCCTGCCTGGGCTGTGGCAAGCCAGGCCGTCTTGGAGGAGCTGTGGGAGGTGGGAGAAAGGCAAGATAAGCTGCTTTCTGCACCAGCAGAGGCTCTGTCTGGATCCAGGAGTGGCTTTAAAAGAAGGAAGTGCAATTGGCATTTCTATCCTCTGCTCATTTTATCTTCTTTGAAGGCTTGCAGGGTCCCCCTCCCCGCTTCTTCTGAGCGTGAAACCACAGCACCGTTTCCATCTCCTCACAACATTCTTGAGGCTCATTTTGTTCTACCCATCACCTAGCTTGGTGCCTGGCTTTTAATCAGTATTTATTGATTAAATAAATGAATGAGATTCTACTTGGGTTTGGATCTCAGCTTTACCTCTTACAAGCTGTGTTATCTTAACAAGTAAATTAACCTCTCTGAGCAATAATGCACATGGTTACCTGGAAAAGTAGAAAACAGAAGAAGGTCTCTTGGGTCAAAACAAGCCCTCTTGGGACTTGGGAGAAAGGAGTAGCAGAAGCTGACCCTCTTGGGGAACTCAGAGGCAGGCTGACAGTATTGCTGCAGCCTGCTTCAGCAGTTGGTCAGTGTCCTTGAGACCCAGTCCTTATTCTAAGCCCTGTACTTTGCTTTTATCTACATCAGGCTCATTCATCATTCTCGGCCTGCCTCCCGTAGCAGTAGGAAGCTCTGGCATTTTCTGCTTCTTTGACATGTGCCACCATCATTTAAGACATGAAGTATTTGGAGATGATCCCTGCCCAAAGAGAGGAATGGAAGCTTTAGGGTTTCTCAAGGAATGGCTCCTCCCATTTCAGAAACATTTCTGTTATTTAACTTTGTCCAGAAAATGATTATGGTTTCTAGATAAAGCCTCTGCAGTTTCAGATCTAATCACGATAAATCTACCAGGAATTCATGCCTGTCTGACATTAGACCAATTGCCTAGAAATCATGACACTTATAAGAAACAGTCATCTCTTTATTTGAATGAAAACAAAGCAGTCCAGGGCAGATTTAAAAGTATATTATTTTAATTTTTAGAGGAAAAGAATTCTTTAAAGAGAATTGTCAACGATCAAAACTGGTTGATAAATCACATATGTAACTATGTAATTAAACATCTCCGTTTTCAGAGACCTGCAATTACAGTTCTTCGTCTAGTTACCCACAATGATTCATTCTTGCTAATATGCTAAGGAAGGAGGGAGTCAGGGAGAGAAATTTTAATTTGAATTTTCCCTAATTTGGATCAAGACAAGTGGAAATATGTCTAGGCTAGAAGGCAGGAGAACTGGGTTCCAGTTGTCCCAGTTCAATTTTTCATTAACTGTGAGGCTTTGGCCAAATTACTAAGCCTATCTGAGCCTTTGTTTCCTTAGCTATAAAACGGAATAATAACACCTACTTCAGAGTATTGTTATGAAGCCTTAATGAAACAATGGGTATGGTAATGCTTCATAAATTTTAAAGCATTGTTTAGGTCCTGGTATGTAAGAGCGTCAAGCTTTCTCTTCTCATAGCAGGCCAGGCCCTCTGTCGGTGGGGAGAGGAAAAGGCTTCAGAGGACAATATCAGCCATTGTGTAGGGGGAAGACGTGAAGAGCCGGGGTGCTTTGTTGGCTGTGTCTGTGATTTATTGAAGGCCCTGCTTCTGATAACCAGAATTTTATTATTGAGAGAATTGCTATGTGCTTGAGGAGCTGAGACTTGGTTTGTGCCTCTCAACTGCAGAGGGTCATCGTAGGCGCCTTAGGTGGTGGTGCATTGACTTCGTTGGATTCACGTTTAAAGACAACTCTTTCATTTAGACCAGGTGGAGGTCATAAGGGATTGTGACAAGAGCAATGAGAGTTTTCAGGGTTCAGTTCTAAGTCTCAGAGTTGGGCCATAGGATAAGAATTGGGGTTGGAGTTCAAACAGAATATCAGAGCTGGAAATTACCCTACATATTTTCTAATCCAGTGGTCCTCAAATTGTGGTTGAGTTGCAACATCAACATCACCAGGGAACTTGTTAGAAATACAGATTCTTGGCTAGGCATGGCAGCTCATGCCTATAATCCTAGCATTTTGGGAGGCTGAGGCAGGAGGATCCCTCGAGCCTAGGAGTTTGAGGTTGCAATGAGCATGATGATGCCATTGCACTCCAGCCTAGGCAACAGAGCAAAACCCTGTCTCCAAGAAAAAAAAGAAATGCAGATTCTTGGGTCCCATTCCAAATCAGAATTTGGAAGCTGAGGTTCAGCAATCTCTGGTTTTTGTTTTGAGATAGGGTCTTGCTCTGTTGCCCAGGCTGCTGGAGTACAGTGGTGTCATCATTGCTCACTACAACCTCAAACTTCTAGGCTCAAGTGATCCTCCTGCCTCAGCCTCCTAAGTAGCTGGGACAACAGGTGCATGCCACTGTGCCTGGATAATTTTTCTATTTTTTGTAGAGACAGGGTCTTGCTACCTTGCTTGGCCTGAGTCTTGAACTCCTGGCTTCAAGCAATTCACCTGCTTCAGCCTCCTAAAGTGCTAGGATTATGGGTGTGAGCTACAGCACCTGGCCAGCATTCTAGTTTAACAAACCCTTCAAGTGACTTTGATGCACTCTAAATTCGGAGAACCATTGCTCTAATCTAGCCTCATTTTGTAAGTATTTGTAAAATGCTGAGTAGTGACTGGTATACAGTAAACAGTGAATATGTGTTAGCGGTTGCTCTAGAACAAAAATCAGACTTTTGGCTGCTTTTTCCATGACACCGTATTTTGCAGTGGCCCTCAAAAATCCAAGTTGCATCGTAGTGATCACCTCTCCAGCTGTGCAGCAATGTGTGGATGCAGTTGCTGGGATTTTTTGCTTGTTTGTTTTGGATGGGGCTGTTGCATGGGCCAGTTGGAGGTGGTGATAGAGACTCAGGGTAGTTTTTAGGGATCAAATGGACTTGAACAGCTTCAACACTGAAGCCTTCGTTTCCCCATTTTGTGTCATACTAAGAGAATACTGTTCTCCTGAGGGATATGAGAGATGTTATAGAGAAATTAGCTATTTTGACTATAAACTCGGATAGTTTCTACTTCTGTGATTCATTTCCTCCATCTGTAAAGTGAAAATAATGTGATTCCCCCATTGATTAGTTGACAGAGACAAGATAATTATAAGATCAGGTTTATAAGGTAAGAGCCTCAGAAGACTCTTCTTTATTAAAATTTAGTTTCATTTATTTTTGTGATTATAAATGAACACATGTTAATGCTTTTGGAATACTTTTAGAAAATTATAAAAAAGAAAATTTAAAAATTACTCATAATCTCACCACTCAGAGAAAACCACTGTTAATATTTTCATGTATTTCCTTCTGATCTGAAATTTTAATGAAAACAGTATGAAATCAAAAGATACTGTCTGTTGAGGGAAGCTTACCTGTATTGAGTGCCTACTGTGTACAAGATAGGGTGCTAATTGCTGAAGATATATTAAATGAGTTAATCCTGCACTCGATCTTAGCCAAAATGCTGAGAAGCGACAAATGAGTTAATCCTTATAGCAATCCTGTAAGGCAGAGGTCTCAACCTTGACTCCATCTTAGAATCACCTAGAACAGTGGTAGGAGGTCGACTTCAGAAATCTGAGGCCCATGCCTCAGACTGATTGTATCAGAATCTCTGTGGGTGGAACCCAAGGCATCAGTGTTTTTCAAAGTTTGTTCAGATGATTACAAAGTGCAATCAAGGCTAAAAAGTTCCTATAACATAGATCAGAGTTCTCAAACTTTAGTGTGCCTCAGTATCACCAGGTGGTCTTGTGAAAACACAGAGTGCTGGGCCTGACCACAGGGTTTCTCATTTAGTAGGTCTGCAGCGGGGTCTGAGAATCTTGCATTTCTATCGCTACCAGGTGATGCTAATGTTGCTGGTCCAGACTCTGAGACTCTCTGAAGGTTACATAGACACCATTTTACAGGTGAGAAAAGCAGAGCTCAGATTAAATAATTTGCCCAAGGTATACAGCTAGAAACCTGTAAAGCCAGACTGTGAACCCAGCTCTATAGAAGGCCTAAACTTTTCTCACCTCTCTATTTCCCTGAGTGTCACTTACCTAATGTCCACGAATTTAATGAGTTGCATCCATGGTAATACATACTTTTCCAACCTCCCCGTCTCTCAGCATTTTCAAATGGTGGCTAAGAAAATAGCTCCCTAATTAGCCTTGGAAACAAAATAATAACCAGAAGCACAGGTTAATATTTTGCTAGGTTCAACCCGCTTCATAACGGACAAGGTTTGGGCAGCTCAAGATAAAAAGTACCTACAAAAACTCTTCACTGAATTTCTGAGGGAAAACCCTCCTTGGCTTTTCCTCATGACTTTGAAAAGACTTCCAGTAAGCTATTCCATGAATTTTCCTGAGACTTGGCCAGGTAGAGTTCCGCCTCTGTCACCGCAGCTATCAAACGCATTCTGACGCGTTTTTAGTCTTTGGCTTTCATCAAAATATGACACTACGTAAACACTTTCCTGGAATGAAGTAGACAGTTGTACGCACTCTGCAGACACTGATTTGGTATTGACGAGGGGCTGCGGAGCTGCAGGATTTCTCGCTGACAGTGGTGGGCAGGTGCGTGTTATCATTTGCTTCCTCTCTCTCCAGGTTCTGAGTCCCCTTCTGGAATGGGGCGCGTGAGTGACACTTTGTGGCGTCAGGGGAAGATTGACAGAAACTGCTTTGCTGGCTGCAATCTTAGGGAAAAGCTGCTGAGGAAATAACGTGGTTGCTAATATCCTGGTCTTTAGAGTCACACTGAGCAATGTGACCATTTCGTAACCTTTCTGAAATGAAGTAACCTCAGAGACGAAGTTTCGTCCTCTATAAATTATGTGAGTATGATGTTTTACTTTTTGGGGTTGTGATGAGGATCACTTAATTGCTGTCATCCATGTAAAGGAGCGTGGCGTGATGCCCACGCTGGCATATAGCAAATGCTTAATAGGTTACGAATTTTATTATTGTCCTTATTGTCAGAGATAAGTCAAACCTGGGGAAATGAGTGGTGGCGGGGGTTGGCTATTCTGCTTAAAGACATCTTCGTTGCAAATATTCGATAACTTACCACGTGTCAGGTATCATTTTAAGCACTTTATATGTTTTATTTATTTTTCAAAACAACCCTGCAAGATAGGTACCCTTATTTTTTCCTATTTTACATTTGAGGAAACCGAGATGCAGAGAGGCTAAGTAATTTGCCAAGTTTTACAACATAAGCACTCGCTGTCTTGTGAGATGGTAGGTCGGGAAAGCATTCTAGGAAGAAAGATGCAACACAGTCAAAGGGATGCAGGCGAGAACGCGTAGGAAACGCAACCGGCAGCCTGACCCATCCTCAAAATTGTAAGTGAGGCAGCAGTAGAATTGAGGTTTGAAAGTAGCTGGGAGCTTGTTTTGTTTGGCTTTGAATGCCAGGCTAGGGAGCCTACACTGTATCCTATAGGAGCTCCTTCTGTTTCTACTCCCAGCTGTTTCCCTGATCATTGATCCTAAAGGTTTGTGCCTGAGAAGGCTGCACGCAAGGTGGAGGCCTGACGTGGCTGTTTCTGCTGCCCCTCAGTGGCTCTGGCCTCAACATAGGATATCATCAGAACTATTTTGTTATTTAATTCAGTTAGTTGATCTGGTATTTTAAAATTATAATTATGTTGGGGGGATAAGGCCAAGCCAGAAGACTGAAAAATAATCCCATGCATAATTGTTCTCACCTTGTTTAGCAAATATAGTAGCATCATGGTTGGTTTATCACTGGACTAAACTGGCAAAACCTTTGGTAGCAAACAGCTTATAAGGAACATACTAGGAGTCAAAAGACCAGAATTCTAGCCCTGGCTCTGCCAAATACCAGCCATGTGACTGTGGGCAAGTCATTTCATTTGACCTTCCTGGACCTCAACTCCTTCATCCATAAATAAGAGTAAGAATTCCTAATATGCTTAACAAGATTTTCAGGAATATTCAATAAGACAATCTAAATAAAAGCCCTTTGTAAGCAATAAAGCACACATTAATGGTTAAAATTATTTTATAGCATTCGCTCATTGTGGTCTATGAGTGAGCCAATATTTATTGTGTACTCTTTAGATATCGTTGTTCTAAGTGCTGTTGGGGTTTCTTAAGTAAAAGATTCAGGCTCTGCCTTCAGAGAGCTGGCTGTTTAGTTGAGGACATGTATATTCACATAAAGTCACCAAATATGAGATGTACATAGTAAGAGTTTTATGGTTTTGGAGATCACCTTGGGCTTGGGTGGTCTAGGACAGCTCTCTGGGCAGGGGACGTGGGTTTGGGCTGTGACGGCTGGGGAGGGTTGGTTGTGTGGAGGGGTGCACTCTGAGGCAAGGAGAGGGGTGTGCCGGGGTCATCAAAGGTAGTGCCAGTAGGGCTAGAAGAGTGTGTGCAGAAGGGAAGGAAGATTAGCCTGGCTGGAATCTGGTCCAACTCACATAATTCCTATGGATAAGTCAGACGTATCAGACTTTCACTTTGGAAACTATTAATGACAAATAATTTTAATGGTGATTACAAATTAACAAACAATTAATATTATCAGATTTAGAGCTGAGGCTTTCAGTAAATTTCCCACAGTTGCCTTATTTACTTTTCTCAACCATATGAAGTGGGTGTTATTATCCCCATCTTATAGATGGGGAAACTGAGGCTCGGTGTGGTCACATAAATAGTCAGAACCAGGAGCCAGATACAGGTTTATCTGGCACCAAATCCACCATCTTTAGCATTACTTTGTGCCTCCTCCCTTGTTTTCTAAGTATTCCTATATTCATTTCTGTCTAGAGGGTTGTGTTAGAGACTATTTTATTCGGCCTGTAAGGCCCAGTTCAAATACCACCTCTTCCATAAAATCTTTCCTTCATCCCCAGTAAGATGTTTTTCTTAGTAAGAATGCTAAGAACAAAACACTCTTAGTTTGTACGTGCACAGCAATACTCCACACTTTCTGTTTTGTGTCTTAGTTATAATATTTGGGCACAAGAGTGTCTCCCCCCATTGGGCTGCTCCTCAGCAATGCCTCTAGCTAAGAATTGCTTCTCAATATAGGTTTGCTAATCACTGCATTCCAGGGCAGAAAGAGGAGCTCTCAAAACCCACGACCACTCAGGAAAAGCTCATGTAAAAAACCTGTGTGGTATATTACGTTGTGTTTCCATCAGGTAAAAAAATGAACGAGGAAAGAAAATGAAAAAAAATGCCCCAGTTTTTATAACTATTCTGCCAAAATGGCCCTGAAGAGGCAGGTGACAGTCAATTCAGTGGCACGAGGCTTCACCTGGTTCTGGTTTGCAGAGCACCCGTGTCTTTGCCTTTTAATCAGATAATAGAAATGACTGAAAGAGTAAAGGTGCTGGGCCAATGGTTACGCGGGGTCCATTCTTCCCATTGATGCTTAAGGGATTTATGTAGGTAAGTCCCATTAATGTTAATGGAAGTTACGTGCGTAATTCCCTTTTTTCATCACTGAGAGAATAGAGCTTTATATTCCTTGGGTAATTATGGTACTGGCACTGTTAGTTTTTTCACTTAACTTTTTCACCTGCCTTTCCTGCTTGGACTCTTAAGAAAGGAACTGAATTCTTCCGTTCAAAAAGGAAAATTGCCAAAATATCTGAGAGGTGAAACAAATGTAACCAGATCCACTTGGAGGGGGAAAAAAAAGCAAGAAAACACTAGGACAGGAAGCTGGAGGGGGAGCTCCTGCTAATTTTCAGATCCCAGGAAGCATGTCGTGGTTTGGATTTTCTAACAATGCAGGGCTTTTCACTAGCAGCCCATTTCCTCAGGTATTTAAAGTGAGAAGAAAATAAGTCCCTGAACATTTGGCTGAATTAATTTGAGCGTGTAAGATTTGAGTAGCAATGCCTTGGTCTTTGCAGAGCTTAATAAAGAATTAATCTTGGTCTCTGCCTAAGACTTAATAAAATATTTGAAGCATCCTGGTAGCTGAGATTTGGTTTACGGGAATCTAAATGATAGTGGCAATACTGTCCTATTAGAAATGCAAGTCCTTTGGGTGTTGCTCTGTCATGCCAGGTGCTCTGATTATAGCATACAGCAGGTCATTCTATTCCTTAGGAGACAGCAGTGCCTATTTCTTAGCTGTAGGTAGAAAAGTCAGCATCTTAGTCTTGATATGTAGACAAGTCATTGTTTTAAAAAAGGGACAAAAGTTCAATTTCTCTATGGCTTCTACTGTTTAAGAATAGTTGTTTCTTTTTTTTTTATAATTGAAAATAAAAGAAAGGTATACTTTGATGTATGGAAATTTGTAGGTTTTGTGGCAATCACCAAATCTCATGTTGGAAGGAACCATATAGTCACCTAATTCAGTCAAGTGGTTCCAAAGCCTTCAGTGACTTGGAACTCTAGCACTTAGTAGGATGTCTGAAATACAGTTGAGTAAGTGATTTGAATCAATCAGTTATGAACAGGCTGTTCTGTCTTTGGGCAGTGTGAGAAAGTTTTGCCTTGTGGCAACATAAAAATATGTCTTCCTCTAGTTTTCTTTTACCCCTTGAATCCCGTTCTACACTTTCACCCACTGGCCTCTGTCCTGTCCTCTTGGGATCCTGGAGAATAAGCCAGCTCCTTCTTTCACTTGAGAATTATTCACTTATTTTCTCAGAATTAGGAATTGAGACATTTTATGGGCCTGCCTTTCCCATCCTAGATACAATAATGTTTTGGTTTCTTGGGCCATGGCTCTGGCTATTTATTCTCCAGTTCTCTTATCCCTTGGATGCTGAACCATATTTCTCCAATTTGGCTCATTTCCTGAGGCTTGGGACGGAAGACCTTCGTCTATCACCTTTTCCTTTAAGTCTTCACACCCGGCTTACTGGTCCATGTAGCTGCCTATCCCTGAAGCCCCCTTCAGATGAACTAATCAAAGCTTGGAGAACACCCAGATACAATATTATATAAGCTGCCTCCTCCAAAACAGCCCAGTGTAGTGAAAAGAAAATCAACTGAAATTTAGGCGACCTGGATTTTAGCCTTGTCTTAGCCATGGAGGCTCCCTATTTCAATTACTTGTCTTCTATCCATTTAATTATAATGCAACAGCCAAAGCAAGCTTAAAGTGTAAATTGGATTATGTCACTTAAAATCCTTCAGTGGTTTCTCAACCTACTTAGGTCTTAGCCCCAAATCCAAAATCTTTACTGAGGCCTAAAAGGTCTTCCATGATGTGACTCCATCCTGACTACCTCCCCACCCTCATTTTTACCTTTTTCTATGTTACCCACTATGCTTCAGTTACACTGGCCATTTCCCAAGATTTGTCCCACCTTAGAATCTTTGCATCAATGTTTCTACTTCCTCAAATGCTTATTCCCTCAATGTTTGCCTAGCTAACTCTTAATTCCTAGGTTTCAGCTTAGAAATCATTTCTTTAAAATGCTCTTTCATAACCTGGAAGAAATGCCCTCCTTAAATGAATGGCAGCCAAATTGAGCCCAGAGCCTTGGGGATAAGCTTAATCTAACCTTTCAGCCTGTGCTTTTTAGGTGTGTCAAGCTCTTCTTGTGGCTTTTTCCAGCAATAAGTATTATATACAGGTCCAATTATGTGTAGGCTGGATATGTAGGAATTGGTGCTAAAAACAATATGGCACCTGGAACTTAAAAACATTTTTTAAAAATTTAATTCATTCAACTTGAAGTGACTACTGCCAGTAAAGGAAAGGAATGGCAAGAAAACGTACGTTTATTTTTTTTTTTAAAAATGAAGAAAACATACATTTATTGATTACCTACTATAGGGTTTGGCACATTTTTCTGTAAAGAGCCAAATAGTAAAAAATTTAGGCTTTGTGGCCATGCACACGAAGTCTCTATTGCAACAGCTTCACTTGGCTGCTGTAGCAGGAAAGCAGCCATAAAAAATACACAAATGAGCCAAATGAGTAGCCAAATGAGTGTGGCAGTGTTCCAATAAAACTTTATTTAGAAAAACAGGTGTTATTGATCTACTCAATATTACTTCCCAGGCCCTGACCTTGTGTGTCCCAGATGCAGGATATGCATTTACTCTTTATGACAACCTGATAGACAGCTAGTTATCCATTTTACAGGCTCATGGAGGTGAAGTAACTTGTCTAGAGCCGCTCATCTTAGAAAGGGAAAGAATTAGGAACCTAACCTAGGCTTTGAAGGTTAGAAAAAGGAAATGGCCACTACAATTTAATTTAACAAATATTCATTGAGCACCCACTATGTGATTATAGTAGTACTAGATATTTGAAAAGATTAGCATCTTTATACTTCAATTTTCCTCTAAAGACCTTTTATCACTTTATTTTAAAATAATTTTGGGAGGCATCATGGTGTAGCGAAAAGAATGTGAGTTTTAGAATCAGACATAACTCAAATTTGAACAACTATTTAACAACTTTGTGAACTTGGGAAAGTTATTTAAATTTTGGCCTTAACATACTGAGACCAAAAACCAGTGAAGTGATATTGGTAAATGCTAGGCCTCCACTAAATAATTTTTTTTTTCGAGATAGGATCTTGCTCCGGGCTAGAGTACAGTGGCATCATCATAGCTCACTGCAATCTCAAACTCTTGGGCTCAAGCAACCCTTCTGCCTCAGCCTCCCAAGTAGCTGACACTACAGGCATGTGCCACCATGCCTGGAAAGTTTTTCTATTTTTTGTGGAGATGGGGTCTTGCTCTTGCTCAGGCTGGTCTCAAACTCCTGGCCTCAAGTAATCCTCTCACTTTGGCCTCCCAGAGTGCTAGGATTATAGATGTGAGCCACCATACCTGGCCCATTAAATATTTTTTTAAAGGAGATTTTATGTTCAAAAGGACATTATATTATTTGGGTTTTTCTGTACTAGCTACTGTAAGGTCTTTATAGATTTTTAAGACTTTTAAAAATAGGGATTAAAAGGAAACAGCCATTCTTTATCTCCTTCAGGGCTTAGCTCTCTCTGAGAATTTGGCTTGTGTGATGGAACCAGAATTATGTCCTCACCAGCAGGAAGAAGCATTTGGGGGAGATTCAGGGAATGTAGATACTGAAGTCAACAGTTTACAAGTGGTTGAGTCCTGCCTTCTTTCTCTTTTATTTGCTAAGTGACAGAGAACCATTTGGGAGAGTGAGAGTAACTTGTAAGGTCCACGTCATGACCATGTTCGATACTCATGTTCAGAGTGGACTTTGGCATGGTCAGTGGTTATTACAGGTGGTCGACAATTTGCAAAGATGTAGTGGGAAGAGTTAAGTGGTTTGTGGGAAAGGTGTTTATGAGCAAAACAGGGCTGCTGTTACTCTGAGGATTGTCTTAAGGATCTGACTGCATTATAGAAACTTCATCTTGATGATTGGTATTTCTTATTCGACAGGCTGTATAATTTCAAATTTCAGGCATCTCTTAAATTCACACCAGAAGTGCCTTCTTCTGCTCCTAGAGCAACCAGAAAAGCTTCAGTGTGGAAAAACTTGCTGTTCCCTTTCTGTGCCTCTTCAGTTGTAAGGACATTCACTCCACTTTGCATGAAGCACCTTGTAAGTGTTCTCATTAGAGGCACCCCTCGGACTCTCTCGTCCTTGTCTGGATCTGTTGTACTAATGAAAAAAAAACCCCAACCTTCAAATATGAGTGTGGAGAAAGTATAAACTGGTTCATGGTTGAAAATATGGCATTTGGTACAGTTTTAGTAATCTATAACCTTCATATCTTTCTACTTTTATCAGACAAAAAGCAAATTCCTCTGACCCATGAAGTTGATCTGTGAACTCTGTCAAAAAATTCAAAACCCCACAGTTGTAGATCATGCATTCCATTAGCATAATTTGCCACCCAAGGTGTAAATGTATATTCCTTAAATTGACACGTAGTATAGATAGTACTTTACAGTATGTTAAGAAAAGAGTGTTTGCCGTGTAGTAGAGTGAATTAAAATTTTGCCACAGGAATTACTACTCTTTTCTCTTCACTTTTTCTTTCGGAAATTGTGAGTTGTAATACAAATGTAAATGTAGTCATTGAGATAGATACTATACTTCAACCAAATGAGACCGTACACTCTAGCGGAGTCTTTGGGGGTGGAACAGTGAGAATCTGATTTTCATAATCATGTCAGTTTGGTAAATTAGGACAGAAAAAAACCAAACGTCTCAACTAGCCAAGTTTGGTTTTTGGATTTCAGAGAACCAGTTTATAGGATGAAATAATATCAGTAAAATGGAGAATTTGAGAATCTTAATTTCCCTTTGCCCCCACTCTGAAGCTTCCTTCCCTCCCTCCCTCTCTCTCTCTCTCTATCTATCTCTTTCTCTCTCTCTCTCTCTTTCTCTCTCTCTGTGTGTGTGTGTGTGTGTGTGTGTGTGTGTGTAGCTTGGGTGTTTGCAGAACTTACTTCACTGTTATTAAAGCTTTGTGAGATTTCTCTAGGATCTCCATGATGATGTTCCTCTTTTTTAATTCCTGAAATTAAAATGTGTTGGAATGCTTAGCTGCCTTTCACTCCCTCCTCAATGGACCCTTTAGTTTTTCACACCAAGGTGTCCTTCAGGGTGCCAGGTCAGGCTACCAAAACAGCTTCTAGGAGGGGATTAGAACCAATTAACATCTTTGTACACAAAAGCCACTGGCAGCTGAACAGGCAGCCTGGTGGCGGCTCCGGAGCTGCATTTTAAATAGGGGCCTTCTGTACTTGAGTTCAAGTAGGAAGAGGTGGAGAAAGTTTTTATTTATAATTGAAAATGCTGTTTTTGGATAAAGTCTAATGAAAAGAAAAGTAGTGTTCAGAAGTATCTAACAAATGCCATTTGAATGTTGTTCTATATTGTGTGAGATTCCATCAAGGATGCTCTCACAACACAGCCTGCTCCTTGGCACATATTGAGATGAAGTGATGTTTCTTCACATAACAATTTTGTCCTTACATTTCTCTTGTTCTCTGTTTAAAAAAAAGTTCAGCTGGATCCCAAGGCACAAAAAGGAGCTGCTCCAAAGGATATATGGTCTTAAAAGCCAGTAGCCTTTTCATAAGAAATCTATCGTATGGATACCTGTACCACAAAATCTTTGTTTGGGGCAAAATAAAGTGGAGAGAGGCATTGTGCAAAGTTTGTTTGTTTCTTAACCCTTCAGTTTGAGAGAGGCTGAGTAATTTTAAGCACAATAACCAAATGATTATACTTTTTATTTTATTTTTTACCTTTTTTATTTTTAGAAGTACTGTGTCTTTTGATGTTCAGGAATACTGGAATCAATAAAGATGTTAGAATTAAAACAAAGATTTTGTGACCCAAGTAATTGGAAAGAGTCTTAGAGATACAGTGGGAATCTCTTAAGAATAATGTTTTTAAAGATGTAATGGAACCTGTTTTTATATTTGGATGACGAGTTTTCAAATACATTTTAAAGCTCAAGGGCAAAGTAGGAGTGTTTTCAATCCACTTAATATTCCACCTTCTCAGCTTCCTCAACTGCAAGGCATGTAGCTTTCTCTAGAAATACTAGGAAATAAAATAGTGTTTTTTCAGAATCTCATCCAAAAGACTATAGTCTTTTATTTTTCCCATAGAATCCATGGGGGAAAAATAGAGAAAAAGAAATTAGCTAATATATCGTAGGTCAAAAGAATGATGGTGATCACAAATTTACTAAATCAGGGTAGAAAGTATAAGGAAAAATGGGACAACCTGGTATTCTATTTTCTGTCCGGTTATATATTTTTGTTTTATAGAAGGAAACATTGAAGAGAATAGTATGCATTTCTCTTTCAATGGCTTGAATAGAAAATGTTTTTAAAAAGTCAGCCTCCTGGTCCCTAATCTAAATTATGGTCATTTTCAGTTTCCTGGGTTTTATACATAACTCTAGATTCTTCTTAGTGTGATATTTTCGAAGCAAACCTTAATACAGTCTCAATGTGTGGCTTCCCCCCTGGGTTTTGGTTTCAGATACTGTATTGTGAGTCTTCAGACATGTTGAGTCCCCCTAATGTTAAATGGTAATTGCTAGAAGTATAGGTGGGGATAGAAACATTGTTATATTTTGTTCATTTTTCACACTTCAGCAGTTACCCTTTTTCTCTCTTGCTGTATGCTTATTAGGGTATGAAATGCAGGTGTGTGGGAAATGGCTAGCAGACATTGACAGGTTATTTTGTTGGTCACTGCCTAATTAGTAGCATAGTGGATGCACCCTGCTAAGCTTTTAGTGTGGGGCAGCAGAGCTGGTCTGTTCTAATTTCCTCACGGCTTTGATATTCGCCAAGAGATTGACGGTTTACACAAAAAGCCAAGGCCCGAAGGAGGCCTGTGGAAACAATGAGCTTTCTTGCTTGTAGACACCACAGATGTGAGAGAAAGCTGGCTAAAAACAATTGGCTGACACTGTCTAATTGTCTCCGATGTCAGCGTCATTAATGTTTTCCCATGTAAAACGGAGAAGGCCAAGGTTGTATCCTCCCTTTATTTTGAGGCACATGATTATGTAACTTATCGAGATTCAGATTAAGTGTTAATTGTATTTGTGCAATAAAGAAACTGAAGCTACCTTGGATTTAATGAATATGTGCTTAATTAATTTTGACAGCTTTTATCTTTATTACCTTTTGAATAATTCTTAGCGGAATTAATACCATTTTTCAGTAATTAAAATCACAACTCATTTAATAATAATATATATTTACATTTCTTTCTGAGCTCAAACCAGGGAAATGATTATGAAACTTCTGGGAAGCTTCTTATGAATGTGTTAAGCAATAATTAGAACAAATACTTTGGGATGTCAGCAGAGCTGTTCACATTAGACAACTGACCCAAGTGTTCTAAAGAAACACATGGTAATAGCCAAGAGGCACAAAATTACAAGGCTACCCCCGTGAAACTCCAAACCTATTTTTATCTAAGAAATGGCTTTAAAGATTTTTTCCTGAGGAGGGAAAACTAGGAAGGTGAAACCCTAGGAAGAACTGACAGATTGGACTGAAATTAAACATTTTTTTTTGCAAGGTAAGACCTGTAGTTTCCTACAGTGTTGATGATATATCAATCCAAACTGAAATATATTATTTGTCATTGTAATCAGCAAATATTGTCATGCAGTTTGCACTGTACAGCAACATCTGTGACACCAAAGTAAGCCAAGGCAGGTACTGTAGTTTCTGCTCCTTTTGATATTTCTTAGGTCTTTTCAGGGGAGTACATTTTTTCCATCTGAACAATGTAGTGCCCCAGAGAAGTGGCACAGGAACAGAGCTGTGCCCAGGAGCAGATGTATCTGTGGTTCGTTTATTGTCTGTGAAGCTTTTGAGTCAGGGAAGCCCACATATCCTGAGTTCCACATTAAGTTAAAACATAACAAATTTGATTCCCAAAAACAATCTCTTTGCAGAGTCAGCCTCCCTCAAAATCATTTTCCCAGGGAAGCTCCGTGTTTTCCTCTGAACCTTTTATTTATCAGGCTTGTTACTTGAACATACAACTGCCCTTGACAGAAATCATTGGTGTTTGAACTTGGGGTCATACGTAGAAAATTATATTGCCAAGTATTTGGCTTCCTAAATGCCTTCCTTACCTGCATAATAGCACTGGCAAAGTACAGTCCGCAGAGTGAATGCCCGGTATGTGTGGGCCCAATACATTGTCCACAGTGGTTTCGTAGGGGCTGTATTACACATGGTTTATGACCAGAGAGAGCCTGGTGCCATGGAAAAGTATATAGCCTTTGGGGTCAGGTAGACCTGAGTTTGAATCTGGCCTCAGCTACTTACTGGCTGAATGACTTTGGCATGACCTTTTTGAGTCTCAATTTCTTCATATTTAAAAGGGATAATAATAATAATGCCTAGGATGGTTGGTGTGAGATCACCGGCTGTACAATTTCTAATTGTGTGCCCCCGAGCCTGTTACCTAACCTAAGCTCAGTTCCTCATATGTGATATGGGGATGATGATAGCATATCCTTACAGTGTCATTGTGAGGAGCAGTGAACTACTAGTAATGTTAATAATAGCTATAATGACTGCCACTGACATTTATTGAAGGAGAACTCAGTAGATATTGCACAGAGTCTGAAACTTAGTAAGCACTTTATAAATATGAGCTGCAGTGGATGCATTTATTGTGAAGCCCTCAGAGTTGTTGAAGAATTTCAGCTCTGTCAAATTCTTCACCTACCGTTGCCAGGGGACCCTGGCGAAGCAGTTCCTCTACCCGGCATTTCCTATCTATGAGGTTAAGAGAGCATTACATACCAGTCCGTACTCTTTTCTTTTAAACCCTTTAGCCTTAGTCCCTCCCTTATCTTCCACTCTTTTTTTCTAAAATTCTGTTCTGTAAAGACAGCGACAGTGTGAAGGTTTACTCTGAATAAGCCCAGGCTTCTCCAGAAAATGGTAATTGCTCATCTTGATTTATTCCAGCGTGTAAGCTGTCTGCATGCAGCTTTTCTCTCAACGACCTGAACCAGCTGGGCACTGCTGCCTCATGATTGGCAGATCCTTATGCACTGGGTGCAGCCAGATGGGCCTAGAGAATGCCCTCTTCTTCCCCTTTGTTTTTATTGGCTTAATTTGCCCCCAAAAGGGACAAAGTTTCACAATTTTTAAACACTGTGCCTACGTATGTGTGTGTTGGTTTATTTTAAACACAAAGGAATATTTTATTCCTATAGGTTTATCAAACTCTCTCATTGGTTGAAAATTCTGGAAACAGGATGTTGGAGCTTGGTAATCTAGAGAATCATAGTCTTTCATTTGCAACAGCAAGAGAGTTTCTGGGAGGCTAGTGTGATTACCCAAAGGAGAATTTTGGTTGCCTGAGAGGGGCCAAAGCTATAAACTAACACATTACGCTCACATCCTTACTCTGGATCATTTAAGCCAATGGCTTCAAATCCGTTTAGCAAATATCTCTTAAACATCAGTTTCACGACACAACAGCAAGCTACTGTGTTGGCTGTAAGGAATACATATCTGAATAGGGGAAGTAGTATGCACTATAGTGGTTGCATGTACAGGCATTGGTATCACATCTGGGTTAAATCTTTTTTCTATCCCTTATTACCTTAGAGAAAATACCTGCTCTAAGATGCCTTCCTCATCTGTGAAAAAGGGATTGAGAATACCAACCTCATAGGATTGTTTTGAGGGTTAAACAAGTTACTGTGTGTAAAGCAGTGATCACTCAATAAATGGTAGTCATTAATAAGTCAGTCTGTGCCTTAACTGAAGGATCCAGACGTGAGAAATAGATCATTTCCACGTCACGCGGAAAGGGCAGTAGGCTCATTCTGGCAGGATGGGAGGAAGAAGGCTTCCTGGAAAGGACACTCACTGCTTTAGTCTTGATGGATCAGGCAGTTACCCAGGAAAAGTAGGGGGAGGGACCATGTTTTCCCAGTGAAAGAGACAGCATGAGCAAATGCACAGCTGAGAAAATGCGGTGTATGCCCGGTACTGCAAGAAATCCAGTGCTATTCGGACCTCAGAGCCCTGGGGTTGTACTTACCTGTTAAAAGAGGCTGCTTGGAAGTGGGCCGGCAATCTCTAGGCCTTCCTTTTGTTTTTCTCCCCTCAGGGTGACTTAGCATGTTCCAGCTCACTTTAGAAGGTGACCTAGTCTAAAGAATGCCAGCTCTTCTTTAATTTGTTTAACTTCTGTTCTGAAAGGAAAGGTCATTTATGGGGAAAGGTCATATTTGTCATTTAAGGACAACTCAAATATGGTTTCCCAGAGCTTCCTTCTTCAACTGTGTGACCTTATACTAATTATGAAACCCATGCCACAGACTCCTTGTCTATAAAATTTAAATTTGGATAATAATATTTATCTCATCTGGGATATTTTAGGATTAAGTGATATAATCCATGTAAAGTGCTTGAGACAGTCCCTGACACAAAGTGTAAGCTCAATTAAAGTTAATATTGATGTGTTAACTACCCCCAGGAGTATTTCCGTTTGGAAGAAGGCAGTGTTTAACTGAGAGAAACGGTGGGATTTTTCAGCATCATGCCATTTGCTGTTTGGAACAGAGGTCAAGAGAAGTAGAAACGGTGATGCAGGGCCTTCAGTCTTCTCCTCTAGAGAAAACTTAGCACCACCACACACGCTGCAGTTTGAAAGGAAGCACAAACCCTCAACAGTCATCCTGAGCCCCCTGTGCTATTTTCTCACAGAGTCAGAAGCTTTTAAAGCGAAAGTCCTGGAAACAAAACCACCCCACGAGGCAGAACCTTTTTCTCCCTTCTCCATCCTCCTCCCACTGGTTCTACTGGCTCAATCCCCCCTCCTTTGCCCCCTCCCTTCCTTCCTTCTGTTTTTACAAATTAGGGTGTTTGCCTTGGAGAATAGGGGATGGGTTGGATTTTAAACCCATGGCTAGGTGCCCTTGTATAAGACAACTTGTACAATCATGTGAAATGGCTCTTATCCCCTTCTGAATTCTCAACCCCTGTTTGAGCCCACTCAGTGATGATTATTTTGTTTTATTTCCAACTGTGGTAAAATACACAAAATATTAAATTTACCATTAACTGGTTTTAAGTGTACAGTTTAGTAGTGTTAAGTGTATTTACATTGTTAGGAAACCACTCTCCATAACTTTTTCATCTGACAAAACTGAGCCTTTGTATCTATTTATATTAAACAACCTCCTATCCTTCCCTCCCCCAGCCCCTGACAACAACCATTATACTTTCTGTCTCAATGAATCTGACTACACTAGGTACCTCATATATGTGGAATCATACAGTATTTGTCCTTTTGTGACTGGCTTATTTTACTTAGCTTAATGGCATCAAAGTTCATCCATGTTGCAGCATGTGTCAGAATTTCTTTTGTTTTTAAGGATGAATATAGCACACACATGCTGTTTTGGTTACTATAGCCTTGTAGTATAATTTGAATTAGGTAGTATGATGCCTCCAGATTTGTTCTTTTTGCTTTGGTTACTTGGGCTCTTTCTTGGCTGAATATGAAATATAGAATTTTTTTTTCTAGATCTCTGAAATATGACATTGATATTTTGATAGGGATTATGTTGAGTCTGTAAATCACTTTGGCCAGCGTGAACATTTTAATGATGTTGATTCTACCAATCCATGAACACGGACTGTTTTTCCATTTGTTTGTGTCATCTGTGATTTCTTTCATCAGTGTTTTGTAGTCTTCTTGTAGAGATCTTTCACCTTCTTGGTTAAGTATATTCCTAAGCATTTTATTTTCTTTACAGCTATTGTAAATGGTATTGAGTCCTTGATTTGACTCTCAGCTTGACTATTATTAGTATATAGAAATGCTACTGATTTTGTATACTGATTTTATAACCTAAAACTTTGCTGAATTTATTTATGAATTCTAGGAGTCTTTTGGTGAAGTTCTTAGGGTTTTCTAGATACAAGATCATATTGTCAGTGAACAGGGACCTCTTCTTTCCTGATTTGGATACCCTTTATTTCTTTTTCTTACCTTATTGCTTTGGCTAGGAACTTCTAGTACTATGTTGAATAGAAGTGGTGACAGTGGGCACCCTTGTCTTGTTGCAGTTCTTAGGAGGAATTCTTTCAACATTTCCCCATTCAGTATGATGGTGGCTATGGGTTTGTCATATACAGCTTTTAAAATTTTGAGGTCTGTTCCTTTTTCCTTCTATGCCTAGTTTGTTGAGGGTTTTTATCATGAAAAGCATGCTGGATTTTACCTAATGCTTTTCCTACATCTGTTGAGATGATCATATGGTCTTTGTTTTTGCTTCTGTTTATGTGATGAAACATGTCTACTGACTTGCATATGTTAAACTATCCTTGCATCCCTGGGATGAAACCCACTTGATCATGGCGAATTATCTTTTTGGTGTGCTATTGAATTCAGTTTGCTAGTATTTTGTTGAGGATTTTTGCATTTATGTTTATAAGGGATATTGGTCTGTAGTTTTCTTTTTTGTTGTGTCTTTTCCTGGATAGTATCCTTTAATGCACAGACTTTTTTTTGTTTGTTTTGTGTTTTGTTTTGTTTTTTTGTTTTTTGAGACAGCATCTTGCTTTGTCACCCATGCTGAAGTTCAGTGGCCTGATTATAGCTCATTGCAGCCTCAAACTCCTGAGCTTAAGCTATCCTCCTGCCTCAGTCTCCTGAGTAGCGGGGACTATAGGCATGCCACTACACTGGGCTAGGTTTTAATTTTTTGTAGAGACAGGGTCTCACTATGTTGCTCAGGCTGGTTTCAAAGTTCTGGGCTCAAGTGATTCTCCTGCTGCCTCAGCTTCCCAAAGTGCTGGAATTATAGGTATGAGCCACCATGCCCAGCCAACACAGAAGTTTTGAATCTTGATGTAGTTCAGTTTATTTTTACTTTTGTTGCCTCTGCTTTTGTTGCTATGTCCAATAAATCATTGCCAAATCAAATGGCACAAAGGTTTTTCTCTATGTTTTCTTCTAAGGGTTTTATGGTTTTAGGTCTTATTTTAGGTCTTTGATTCATATTGAGTTAATTTTTATATATGTTGTAAGGTAAATGGTGGTTATTTTGTCACTTTTTTTTAAAAGAAGACAAAATTCTTGAAGTATTATCATGATCTTTCCCCACCTGTAGACTTTAAATTACTTTTTATTAAATTTTTTATATTGGCATAATTGCATACAATAACATTTGTCAGTTTTAAGTGTACAGTTCAAAGAATTCTGAAAAATGTATAACACCAGGTAAATACCACCACAATCAAGATTAGAACAACTTTATCACCCCCAAAACTCCCTTGAGCCACTTTTAGTCATTTCTTTCTCCCAATAACCATTGATCTATTTTCTGTCACTATAGTTACTGCCTTGTCTAGAACTTTATATGATTGCAATCATACAGTTTTTAGGCTTTTGTCCTTGGTTTCTTTCATATAACTTAATGATTTTGAGATTCATCTATGTTATTTTGTATATATAGGTCATTTCTTTAGGATTCCATTATATGCATATACAGATACCAAATTTATTCATTTAACAATTGATGGACATTTGTTTTTGCTTTTGTTTTACAGTTTTGGGTTATTACACATAAAGCTTCTATGAATATTTGTGTACAACCTTTATGTGGGCATATGTTTTCATTTCTTTTGGTTGAATACCTAGGAGTAAGTTTCTTAGGTCATATGAATAACATATGTTTAACTTTAAAAGACATTGCAAACTACTTTCCAAAATGGGTGTACCATTTTGCATTCCTTTCAGCTATGTATAAGCCTTCTAGTTACTCCACATCTTTGCTAACCTTTGGTAGTAACAGTCTTTTTAATTTTAGCCATTCTGGTGGTATCTTATTGTGCTTTTAATTTTCATTTCCCTACTGATTAGAAATGTTGATCATCTGTTCATGTATTTCTTAGTCATTTATCTTCTTTGGTGAAATGTCTGTTCAAATTTGACCCATTTTATAATTTCTTTTTGAGTTGTAAGAGTTCCTTATATATTCTTGATAAAAGGCCTTTATTAGATATTTTCTCCCAGTCTGTGGCTTGCCTTTTCATTTTCCTAATAATGTTTTCTATCTTTGTTGAAAATCAATTGACAATTTATGTCTATATGGTCCGTTTCTGGACTTTCTTCTGTTCCATTAATCTACACATGTCTATTCTTAAGCCAATATCATACCGTTTTGATTGCTGTAGCTTTATAATGAGTTTTGAAGTTAGGTAGTATAAGTCTTCAAGCTTTATTATTTTTGAAAATTATATTGGCTCCATGGTAGACCTGTTGGCTCCAGGTTCTTGGCATTTCCATGTAAATGTTGGGACTTTAAGCTCTTTGGGTATAGGAACTATGTCTAATCTTTTTACTGTCATCCCACAGTGCCTAACACATTACCTGCTAAGGTACATTTTTATACTTGTTGAATGATCAGTTAATGGGTATTGATTGAATCAGTAGGATTCAACTCATTCAATCCTAGAATCTTAGAGCTGGAAGATGACTTACAGGGACACTAAGATGAAGATTAAGTGTAACCATCTCATTAAACATATGGTAAAACTGAGGCCCAGGTAGATTGAATGACTTACCTAAAGCAAGGAGAGGCAGTTAGAACCAGAATTCAAGTCTTTGAGCTGCCTACCTCTAAATCAGGCACTGGGTCTACCTGGGTTGGTGGGTCTGTAGAATTCTATTAGTGTATCAGAGATAGGATTTCATTTTGCCTTTACCATCAGCACTCATCAATGATGTGCCAGGTCATAGGGATACAGAGAGGAATGGAGCATGGTACTTGCATGTTCATGGTCTATCAGGATATACTTTTGTACTTTTCACTGAAAATGCCCCAGACAAGACCCCGATGTGTGTGTGTGGCCTAGGAAATATGCCTAAAGGAAACCTTAAGCATCTGTGTTTTAGTGTCAGAGCTAAGGCAAGTTAGTACCTGAGTGAATGTGATCAAAGACTCCAGAGGCACAAGCAACAAGGCCAAGGACAAAATTCTTGCAAAGTAAATAGCCTACACATTACAGGTGCTGCCATCTGCACACCTGTATTGGAAGACTTGCTGAGTACAGACATTTTGACTTTTTAATGGATGGCCATGAAATTGACAAATTAGGGGGGAGGAAATTGCATCTCTCAAAGCTTGTAGTTAGTTCGTCATTCTCTTTGGAATGACTCAGCTCCTTCTTCCCTTCAAGCTGTAATTTCAGTTTCTTTTCCTAATAGACACATTGGTATTTTTGTGCTTATTTCTAAACTTACTGCCTACTGAAGAGTTTCTTAAAGGAAAATAGAGAAGGTATAATTCAAAAAGTAGCTTTTATGGGAATTGACTCTACTAATGTTAAGATTTAGGCAATATCTTCTACCGGAACATTTCTAAATTTTAATCAGCTATGAATAATTGCTACCATTTTGCTATGATAAAGGCAATTTTTCATTCTTTTAAAATACTTTTAGCCATATTACACAAAAACAAATGTTAATTATATTTAAAAGCATTAAAACACATGCCATGGGCTCTTTATCAAAGACAATGTGTTTTCCTAATATTACGTATTTGTACCTCAAGTAAACAAAATTAGGTTAATAATTTAATAAATGTTTATGAACTTAGCTCAAGAACTAGAAATTACCAGTAACATAATTACTGCTGTCTATCCTATTTTTCTGTGTTTTTTACGGCAGTAACCACCATCCTAAATTTTGTATCTATCATTCCCTTGCTTGCTTTATTTTTTAAAGCTGTATCCCTCACTCACAGACACACATTTGCCGAAACAATGTATTATTTAGTTTTGCATGTCTCTGAAGTTTATAAAATGGTATCATACTTCATATAGTCTTCTGGGGTTTGTGTTTTTTTCCACCCTATGGACATCTTTTTCATTCATTTTTATTGTCATACGGCAACTATATCACGTTTTATTTAATTGTCATTTTATGAATAGTCTTTGATGTTTCCAGATTTTTGCTATTACAAATATTTATGCTATGAATGTTCTTGAACATATCTCCTGATATATATGTGCACTACTTTCTTTCAGCTGTATATGTAGAATTGCTGAATTATAAGATATGTCAATGTTCAGCTTTACCAGCTACTGTCAAATTATTTTCCAAAGTGATTGTGTCAATTTAGAATTATACTGCCCAAGTATAAGTGATTCCATTATCCATATATTGTTAGTTCTGCTATAACACACTTGTGTCCTAAAAACCACCACACTATTTTAAATCACCTAATAAAAAACACAGGGCTTATAAGAAAAATGGGGTTGGGGAAAAACTCTTCAGTGTAATTCCTATTAAAATACCAATGTCATTTTTCACAGAAAATTGTTATGGAACAATCCTGAATAGCCAAAGCAATGTTTAAGCAAAAAGAATAGATCTGGAGGCATCACATTGCCCAACTTCAAATTATACTACAAGGTGATAATAAACCAAAACACTATGGCTCTGGTATAAAAGTAGACACATAGATCAGTGGAATAGAATAGAGAATCCAGAAATAAAGCCAAGTACCTAAAACCAACCAATCTTAAACAAAGCAGACAAAAACATATACTGGGGAAAAGACACCCTGTTGAATAAGTGGTGCTGGGAAAATTGGATAGCCACATGCAGAAGAATGAAGCTGGATTCAACCAGGAGGACAGCTGCCTAGCTGATGTCCCCATAGCTTGGTATCTGGTTTGAATTTCTTTAGTGTTATCTATTTTGGGCATCTATAGAGTCATGGCAAGGTTGGGGCCCTTCCCTGCCAAAATTGGAACAGCGAGCAGGGTGCCAAGACAGACACAGACTTATGGGGAGAAAAGGCAAGGATCCTATGGCCTGGGTTCAGGGATATGAGTGTAATCTCTTCTTTGGTAAACCTTGTTTTAACTGCTCTCATGCCCGTCATTCTGTCCTTTGTACAGCCAGTCTGAAGCAGCTACAGCCTTCAGGCTTTAAATAACTTCTTCCATGGTCTTCCATGGGATTTTATCAACTTTGGAGAAGTCTCTAGATTGGCTATTATGTAGTGATTGATAAAGGAATCCAAAGTAGCAAATCTTGTTATGGAATAGAATTCTGTCCCAGGTGAATAATCTGCATGAAGCATGGGATCACATGTGAGACAGCCTAGTTGCTGTCATTTACCCTCTCAATCCCTTGTCACATGGATGTATCAACCAATCTCTAACAGCTCCCTAGTGTGTTGATCAAAGAAATCCCAGATTTCCTTCTTTTCCCTCTTGCTACAGTTCTGCATCTTGTTACTCTAAGCAAGGATATGTTACCCTCCAGAAATAGTTCCAATGTGGGTGCTAAAACAGGGTACACGTGTGCTTTCCTCTCTGATGGGAGCCCAGGGCACTTTTCTAGTCCCCTATACTGTAGGAGAATAAGCAAAAACCACAGCATAATTTGGGCATCTTGTTTCAATCATACTGGCCTCTAACTATTTACTCAATTCATATATATTAATAGAGAGGACAGTTATTCCTCCCTTCACCAACCACTTGGGGGATAACATTTGCTCTTGGTTTCCAAAAGGTATCCTCATATCCCTGAACCCAAGCCATGGGATCCTTGCCTTTTCTTCCCATAAGTCTGTGCCTGTCTTGGCACCCTGCTCACTATTCCAATTTTGGCAGGGAAGAGCCCCAACCTTGCCATGACTCTATAGATGCCCAAAATAGATAACAAGACTCAATGGGTCCAAGAAAAACAGTTTATTACTCACAGTAGAGCAAACAGCAGGTATATGAGCATGGTAGCACTGGTTTCCCTGCCCTCCAGTTGTTTGGGGCAACCCAATGGATCAGGTATTGGCTACACATGCAGTCGATTGTGCTGCGGTTGAAGAACCCAAGGCCAAAAGCTCAGTATCTTTTGTAGTAAACAGTGCGCAAGCCAGCCTTTTCTCCCAGGAATAGATAAATTGTATGATAGTCATGCTATGGTCATGTGACCTATTTAATTGCCTATGTGACTAGCTATAGAAATAGCTCAGGACCAGATCACTATATCTTGTAGTTTGGCATACACAACATGATATGCAGAGAAGTTCAGTACCCATGTCAGACTGCTTTGCCCAATATTTTGTCAGAAAATATTTTTATTTCAGCTTTAGTTTTGAAGACTGTTTTTACTTAGTGTAAAATTATAGGATGACATTTATTTTCTTTTGGCGCTTTAAAAATGTTATTCCCAGTATGGAGATTCCTCAAAGAAATAAATGTAGATGTACCCAATCCCACTGCTGAGTATCTGCCCAAAGGAAATGAAGTCATTTAATCAAAAAGACACCTGCACTGCTTATCACAGCACAATTCACAATTGCAAAGATGTGGAATCAACCTAAGTGCCCTTTAATTCATGAGTGGATAAAAAAATGTGATACATATACCATGGAGTAGTACTTACCCATATAAAGGAACAAAATAATGTCATTTGCTGCAACATGGAGTGAACTGGAGACCATCATCCTAAGTGAAATATCTCAAGAATGAAAAAGCAAACACCACATGTTCTCACTAAGTAGTGGGAGCTAACAGATGGGTACACATAGGTACAAAATGATGTAAAGGACATGAGAAGCCAAGAACGGAGGAGGAGAGGAGGGGGGGTGGCGTGGGATGAAAACTTATCTCTTGGTAAACTTACCTATTCTGGTGATGGACACACCAAAAGCCCCGACTTAAGCATTACACAAGGTATCTATGTTAAAAAACAAAACAAAACAAAAAAACACTTGTACGCCCTTAATATTTTGAAATGAAAAATAAAAACAAAGAAGAAAAGAGTGAAAAATGTTATTCCATAGTCTTCTGGCTTTCGTTGTTTTGGTTGAGAATCCACCAGTCCTTCTGCAGTTGCTCTCTGTCT
>CAUYRT010107588.1:0-10961 GCA_963574885.1 Lepilemur ruficaudatus
CGAGACCCCGTCTCTACTATAAATAGAAATAGATTAATTGGCCAACTAAAAATATATAGAAAAAATGAGCCGGGCATGGTGGCGCATGCCTGTAGTCCCAGCTACTCGGGAGGCTGAGGCAGAAGGATTGCTTGAGCCCAGGAGTTTGAGGTTGCTGTGAGCTAGGCTGACGCCACGGCACTCTAGCCAAGGCAGAGTGAGACTCTGTGTCAAAAAAAAAAAAAAGTGGCTGTTCTGATGAGGACCCCATTCCTGCCCCAAGCACCAGGTATTTCTCTCTTAAGTACTTTATCATAATGCTTTGTATTTCTTTGCCTGCGAGTTGATCTTACTCACTAGGCTGTAACTTCATGAATGTAGAAACCATTATTTTCATCATTCACCGCCTATCTCCATACCCTACCATGCCAAGCACATCATGGGTGTGGTCGCCAGCTTCCAAGATCACCCTAGTGAACCCTGCCTCCTGGTATCCACACCCGCTTTGCTATATTGTTCCTTTCTACACTGAACAGCGCTAGGATGCCAGATTAAATATAGGATGGTGATTCAATGTGAATTTCAGATAAAACATGCATGCTTTTAGAATTTTGCAATATTGCATGATATTATACGAAAATATCACTCATCATTTTATCTGAAATTCAAATTGAATTAGGCATCGTGTATTTTTTATTTGCTACATCTGGCAACCCTAAAAAGGGCTGACTGCATAACCAATAAGATATTGCAGAAATGACAGTGCGTGGCTTCCAAGACTAGGTCAGAAAAGATCTTGTGGCTTCTGCTTTGCTCTCTCTTGGTTTACTCATTCTCAAGGAAGCCAGCCTCTATGTCATGAGGACACCCAGCAGCCTTGTGTCGAGGTTTACATGGCAAGGAACTGAGACCTGCCAACAACCAGCACCGGTTTGCCGGCCATGTGGGAGAAATACCTTGGAAGTTGGTTATCCAGCCCCAGTCAAACCTTCAGATGACGGCAGTCCCAGCTGGCAGCTTGTCTGCAATGCTCCAGAGAGATTCTGAGTCAGAATCACCCAGCTAAGCCACTCTCGAATTCCTACCCAAAGAAACTGTGTCAGATAATGTCTGTTGTTGTTTCAAGATGCTAGATTATATATAAGTGCTCATTTAATATTTGTTAATAAGTGAATGAATGAATGAATGATGAAGGTTGTGGATCCTCCCTTATCTGTGTGCTTTTGAGGACACTTAATTTACAGATAATGCCCCAGACCTGCGGAACCTCATGTCCCAGCTTTTTATATAAGGACAGAGTCTTCACGAATTTTTGAAAGATAAGTAGGGTAGAAACCATCTGTAAGAAACATTTAGAGGGAAATCAAATTTGCTAATCTCAGCTGATCTGGTTTTTCAATTCTGCCAAGTTCAGGACACCATATATATTTTTGTGACAAAATTCAAAATAAGAATAAGCCATGTGCAACTGTATAATGTCACTGTCCTAGAAAAAGTACTTGTGCTAGTCTTTAAATATATCAGCTTTGAAATGCCACTTATGGATTGTTTCTATGGTACCAACCTATTTAAAGTCATAACTGAGCAAGGATTTTTTTTCCCCCAAAGTCTTTTGGAGATAATATGGAAACCGTGCTGTATGGCATAGGCTGTACGAGGGGTGGTTAGGAACGTGGGATCTGGGGTTGCGACAGAAACTACCTTAGAAGGTTGAGGAATCAGAGAGATGATGTACGTAGAGGATTTGGCCATGTGACCCTGAACACACAGGAATCACCATCTAAGTATTAGCTCAAATAAACAAACAGAAATGATGCCAGGCCCTGCGCGTGGTGTTGCAAGGAAGTCTGGAAGTCTGAACTCCTGGGTTCCAAGCCCGGCTCTTAAACTCGCTCAGTGGTGCTGGCACCTCCTCTCTGCCAGGGCCTCCCCACTGCCTCGTGAAAGGAGAGGTATGGACTGATGAGTGTCACAGGGCCCTGCCAGACTCCTTCCCAGGAGCCTCGTTGCTTGGCAACCCCTTCTGGGAAGGCCACATGTCTGAGCACCTCATTGGGAATCTAGACATATGGCTAGATATCCCCAAGTCCCACAGCGAGGGTTTTTCTGGGAAGGGATGGGAGATCAGGATGGATATGAGACCCTCAACCTAAATCTCTGGTTGCCTTGGAACAATTCTTGCTTTTCCAAAGGCTGGGTATTTGAGCCCAGAAATCCTGAGAAGCCACTCACTGATCTTTTTTATTTGTTTGCTTTGTCAGCCTTGATGAATGGACTTTTTTTTTTTTTTTTGAGACTGGGGTCTTACTATGTTACCCACTGGTCTCAAACTCCTGAGCTCAAGGAACTCTCCCACCTCAGCAGCCTGAGTAGCTGGGACTACAGGCATGTGCCACTCACTGATCTTTGAGGCTGAGAGACCTCCCATACAGGGTTATGACATTGAATTTTTACAAATGAGAATAGCAACAACCATTTGCTAAGCTCTTACTATGCCAGGAGATTTACATGCATTAATTAGCCCTTTTTATTGTTGTTGTTCTGAAAACAACTTTCTTAGAGCAACACTGCCATTATCCCCAATTTATAGATTGGGGATAAAATATTATTCCAATTTACAGATGGAAAAACTGGAGTGCAGAGAGGTAGAGCAACCTGCCCCATGTCTCACATCTAGGAAGCAGTAGAATGGATATTTGGATCCTTGAGTTTTTACTCCAGGGCCTTAATTTTAAAAAATTGCAAAAAGTTTATAAATACATAGAGAAACATTTCCGCCTTCATCATTTGAGATTACATTGCCCACTTGATGCCATATTGCCCCCAAATACTTTAGTATTTCCAATAGATGACGACATCCTCTGATGTAACTAACAGACAACTATTAAAATCGGGAAATTAACATGGACACATCACTACCATGGAATCCGAGACCCCATTTAAATTTTTCCAGTTGTGCCACTAACTTCCTTCATAGCAAAAAGATGCAGTTCAGAATCACGCATTGCATTTAATTGTCATGTCTCTTTAGTTCTCTTCAGTCTGGAACAGTTCCGGGGTCTTTCTTTAACTTTCATGACCCCGGTACTTATTAAGTTTATAGTTTTGTAGAATGTCCCTTTATTTGGGTTTGTCTGATGTGTCCCCATGATCATATTCAGGTTATGGATCTTTGGCAGGAGTGATGTTGTAACCTTCTCAGGGCATCTTATCAAGTGTCACGTGACTTCCATTTGTCCCATTCCTGACAATGCACATTGTGATCACTTGATGAGAGCCTGCACTCTTAACCACCCTGCAACAGTCCACAAAGGACCTTTCTCCAGAAGTCACAGAGTGAGGTCTATTTGGTGAAACAGACCCACTAGCATCAGTCCCTCATGATGAAAGTAACTTCAGCTCCCTGAGGTCTGCTGTAAAGCCATAAACATAGCTACAGAAAAGCCAAGCTGACCTGGATTTTTGGCTTTCAGGCTATAAATAGATATATATACATTTTCAGGCATAGACTCAAAACACTTTTTTTCTCCTTGTTTTCCTCACTCTGCTCCTTGATGGACCTTGTAGCCTGTTAGACACTCTACCTTGGCCTTGCCCTGTGTTAAAACCTCATTCTCTAGTTTCTTTCCTGAATACATACTATGTGTCAGGCACGGTGACTTTACATGTCGCTAGGAATAGAAAGGCCATTAAGTAAGTCACAGTCTCCATTCCTAAGAAGCCCACATTTAAGTGGGTTCATGTAAGCTCTTGTTTAATTCATAACAACCATGTAACAACAGACCCATGTCTTTTGATTCCAAGTCCAGCGCTCTGCATATCCCAACTCTTGCCTCTTGGATCTTTTCATCACATGGAGGAGAGAGGAAACACAAGCAAAACTTAACAGCTAACACTTTCTAAGCACCTACTGTGTGCCACACACAGTTTTCATAGCCTAAAAGTTTTATCTTATTGACCATTTTGCAGAAGAGAAAACTTCCGCTTAGATGTCAAATGACATGCTCAAGGTCCCCAAGTGGTAAACTACGGAGTCAAGATTGGAACTCCAGAACCTGTGTGCACTTAACGTCTAGGAAGAGGCCCACGGCTGGTGAGGGCTTCCCTGGGAGGGCCCATCATTGTTCCGTTCATTGTTCTCCCTGGGGTTGGAGGCACCGAGTGCATTTTAAATAGGTCAGCGAATGAATGAATTTATTTACCAATCTGCTGGAAAGGAAAAGGATGGAGATATTTCCTGGAGAGAATACCTGGGAGACTCTAGAGTCGTCCCATTCTTTCCCACATATTCTCTCTCAAACTCCTGCATAAGACAACTGTCCTGCGCTCGCGACGGTGACTACACTGAGACAGCCAAAGATACAGCAGACAGGGGCACGACCCTCATTCCTCCCGTTTGAATGCTGTGTCCCAGGACCCCTGCTGTCTCACAGTATTTCTCGTAACTATCCTACGAGCCATTCCTATATCCCCGTTTTACAGATTTAGAATCGCAGACTGGCAAGAGTCTCCTTAGGCCAAAGTGGCTCAGCAACTTCCACACCAGTCGTCGCAGGCTGGGCGTCGCGGTACCGAGCAGGCGCGGCAGGAAGGCCAGCACTGCGGGGAAATCGCTCCCGAGCCATCCTGGGCCCGGCAAGTGCTCTAGAGCCGAACCCGCCCTCGCGTTCCGTCGCTGCCATGGCAACTAACGCGACGTTTGCCGCCGCGTAACGTCATTTCCGGCGCGCCGGGCCCGGCACATCCGGGTTCCGGCCGCTGGAGCCCGGCTGTTTTTACGCGCGGTGTGAAGTTGTTTTTGGTAATCCGGACTCCTCGGAGAGGTGAGCAGAGCCGGGGACAGCGAGGGGACGGGGAGGGGGCGGCGGGGGTCAGCGCCAGTGGGAGTAGGGGCGAGGGCGAGGGGAAGGCGGGTCTCGGCCAAGCCAGTGTGGGATTCTGTTTTGCAGGCTGCTGTGCCAAGGCATGCAGAGGGGTCGCGGGGGAGGCGGTGCCTGGGCCGAGTTACAAACCTGGGCCTCCTGAGATGCTTAGACAGCAGGGTAGAGCCCTGGCTTCAATCCTTTCTGGTTTCCAGCCCTGCCTGTTGTGGACGAGTCTCTTAACTTCTCTGAGCCTCCTTTCTTTTTTCTTTTCGTTCCCTTCCTTTCCTTTCCCCTTTTCCCTTTCCGCTTCCCTTTCTCTTTTCGAGACAGAGTCTCGCTCTGTTGCCCAAGCTAGAGTGCCGTGGCGTCATCATAGCTCACTGCAACCTCAAACTGCTGGGCTCAAGCGATCCTCCTACCCCAGCTTCCCAAGTAGCTGGGACAACAGGCGCGTGCCACCACGTCCGGCAAATTTTTGTTTTTGTTTTTGTTTTTTGTAGAAACAGTATTTCTTGCTCTTGCTCAGGCTGGTCTTGAATTCCTGGCCTCAAGCGATCCTCCTGCCTCGGTCTAGAGTGCTAGGATTACAGGCGTGAACCACTGTGCCCGGCCCCTTTTTCTTATCTGAAGCATGGAAACGTTAATAGTACCCATCTTGTATCATAGAAGTGTTTTGATGGTGGCATTAGATAATTGGTCTCAAGCACCCACCATGTACCTGGTATCTACTGAGGGCTTCATAACACAGATCCGGCACTGTTACCATGCCCTGTGCCCAAGGAGGCAGTGGTATTATTTATTCCCATGCATTGGGAACTCCCCACCTCCTCTGAGAACATTTCAGTCCTATGCACTCCTGGAAGAGGTTGGGACCAGCTGTACCCAACCAGTGCACCAGTGAGTAGACAGAGCAGGGATAGCTTTCTGGCAGAGCTGACCAGAGTTTGACACTGCCTGTGTAAATTGAATGAATTACTGTGTAGTGCACCATGCTTGGCACTTAAGTGCATTTAATACTGATATACTGAGTATCTGGTAAAGTTGGAATTTGAACTTGGGCTGTGATTTTAGCGTGCCTGATTTCACAATTGTCTTGCTAGATTCACTCTCTGGTCCAATAATAGTAATGATGATGAACCTAATCATGGGACTACAGTAGAAGCTGTTGTTTCTTGGTAACTAATTGTGAATTCATTGAATCTGTTCTACAAGCATTTTCTAAGGTTGGTACAGTAGTTAACTCCAATTTAAGACAGCGACAACTGAATCTCATCACCCAGTTACCAAGTGGTGGATTCTGTATTCCAATCTACGGATATCTGACTTTGAAGATCGTGTTCAAAAGTCCTATAGCCTTCGAGCACATCAGAAGAGATTCATGTTTTGGGAGGAAAACTAAGTTATAACAAGAGTCTTTGAGTTTCATCAGGTAATGTATTTCAGAAAACATGCTAAAAAATCACTTTCTTGGGATAACCAAGGGTCCAGATGTAACTGTTTCTTCAATAATAGAAATAAATTGTTAGAAAAATCTGGAATCCAAGAAATTGTCCACCAAATTTCTGAGGCAATATTATGTAGAATAACATATTTATTTTTGTGTAGTTTGTGTGTGTGCGATTGTGTGTGATATTTACGACATTGACTAGGACAAGGAAATACGTGTTTTTTAAGAATCATACAAACTGCTGGGAGTAGTCTTTTGTTCACCTGTTTTAGTGCTGATTGTTTTCTAAAATATGTTTTTAATATCTGCTTTATTGAATAGCAACAACGATTTTAATGGACTTTGAATTTGGAGGACGTTCTGGAGAGAGTAAAGAATAGAGACTCACAGGGACTCTTCCTGCTGCTGTCCTCAATACTGATCACAGATCGTGCCCTTTTTGTGCCTTCGTTTAGTGACCAGCCATGTCACTGTCCCACTTGTACCGGGATGGGGAAGGCCGCATCGATGATGATGATGACGAGCGGGAAAACTTTGAGATCACTGACTGGGATCTCCAGAATGAGTTCAACCCCAACCGGCAGCGCCACTGGCAGACCAAGGAAGAAGCCACCTATGGGGTGTGGGCAGAGCGAGACTCGGATGATGAGAGGCCCAGCTTTGGAGGCAAACGGTAATGTCTGGCATGGGGCTGCTTCCTAGTGATTTAGGGAAGAGAGAGAAAGTGTGTGTCAGATGGAGAGGGAGTGGGGAGATACCCTGACAATTGTACTTCTCTCTTGGCTTTATTGAGTCCCTTTAGCTGTGACATCAGCTAGGGAGGTCCTGTTTTCTCTGTAGGCTAGAGAGCTGCTCTTTCACTTATTTAATTATGAGTCAGTGTTTAATTGAGTGATTACTGTGTGTTAGGCGTTGTGCTATAGACCCAGTCCTTGCTTTCCTGGAGTCCCAGACCCTAGTGGATAGAGACAGGCATTAATCAACTGCTAGATCAAACTTTGTAACTTAGAACATGAGAGAGAGCACATTTTAGGGTGTTTCACCTCTTCTGGGAGGCCAGGGAAGATTTCTCTGGAAAAGTGACTCTTAAACTGATATGAAAGTAGAAGGTATGTAGGTGGTAGGAGGGGAGTGAGTATGCAGAGGCCTTTGATGGGTATCCACAAGGATATAAAAGGTTTGGGGGGCTGGAGCAGAGAGAGGGAGAGGGGGCATAGTTTGAAGAGGCTGTGATGTGCGAAAGACCCTTTTGCAGGAGGGCAGAGTAGGCGTGGAGCCGCCGTGGAAGGCAGCTCTGTGAGGAGGCCAAGGCAGTGGTCCTTCCAGAGGTGGTGGCGGCTTGGGCTGGGATGGTGGCGGGAGATGGGGATTCAGGCTGAAAGTCTCCTTTTAGTGTGAGCTGTGTGTGCGCCAGCTGCCACTCATTTGACCAGGGTGTGGCAGCTTTGGGTTTTTCTCTCCATGCCCACACCTGTGGCCTCTAGGCTCTAGCCCATTGAGATTGTGTGTTTTCCAAAGGAGGCTGGGAGAGAAAGAGTGTAGGAATCAGTTGAACCTCTTCTCATCCACAAGCAAGTCTAAAAGCAGCTGACAAGTAGATTAGGGATCAAGAATTGCATAAACATAAGAACCTGATAACAGCTAACATCTGTTGGCAGCTTACATGTTCTGGGAACTTCACAAGCCTGGTCTTATGTTCCCTGTGAGAAAGGTACCATTATTATCATCCCCATTTTACAGATTAGGAAACTGAGGCCAATGGTCACACATGTAGGCAGAAGCTGAGCTAGAATTGGAATCGGGACCTATCTGACTCTAGAGTTTGGGCTCTTAATTACTGTTATATTGCATCTTATTAGGAAAAAATTCTCTGAATTCTATTGCTTCCGTGGGGATGTGTAATTACTAGGCTGGTTATTTTATAAATCATCACTTTATTTGCAATATTCCCAGGGTTTTCATTGCACTTTTTTTCTCTGTATTACTTTAACCATACGTTACAAATAAATCAGCTTTGTTTTATACAAAAGGGAACTGAGGTTAATGACTTAATTTAAGTGCCGTTCTTGTGGCAGTCAGGGTTTAAATCAAGATAGTCCATTTTGCGGTTAATTTCTTAGGGATTTTAGTTTAGTTTTCATATTTAAATAAACTTAATGGATATGAGTTTTTTCTAAGTTTCATTAATATAATTGTTATATACTTGACATTCATATAATCTTTTAATGGATTTTATTTATGATTTATATCTATCAGAATTTCTGCTCCTGTGATTTTTATACCTGAGTTTCCAAAACAAATGCCTTTTAAGATAAATTAGTTCTACCTTAAAAATTGGATTGTGACATCATATTTTGAATTTATATTCAAAATATAAGTGATGTAACTCTCCAGCCAGAGATTTGAATTGAACATATCAAGTAAAAAACGTTAAGCGTGATTACCAGAAGCCAAATCTGGGGCCCTTTTGATATTTTGACATAGAAATAAATGTGTTACTCCTTTAAAATGGATCCCATGAGGTCTACTCTGAGGTGTCTGCAGAGGAGTTCTTTCCAAACCCTGTGGGGTCTGTGTCTCTGCCTGCAGGGCCCGCGACTACTCTGCGCCGGTCAACTTCATCAGTGCAGGGCTCAAGAAGGGGGCGGCAGAGGAGGCGGAGCTGGAAGATTCTGATGACGAAGAGAAACCTGTTAAGCAGGAGGACTTCCCTAAGGATCTTGGACCAAAGAAGTTGAAAACGGTAGTCTTTATTGCAGGATCTCGACCTTAGTCATGTCCTTCAAAGGTCACTGTGGCCCAAGCATTTCCTAGCCAGGGAGAAGCTCAGCTGGAACGCAGCTGTGCGGGTTTCTCCTTGCGGCGTCAGGTTTCTGCGAGGCGTGCAGTGTCTTTTCTTTCCCAACACACATCACAGATGATAGTTTGGGTTCATGTGACACTTTTCACAGTGCCGCTCTGTAAATGGGAGGGCATGTTCCCATTGGCCACACTTTCTTAGGTCTTTCTTCTTCCATTAACTAAACTTTGACTTTTCTTCTCTGCAGGGTGGGAATTTTAAGCCCAGCCAGAAAGGGTTTGCAGGAGGAACCAAGTCTTTCATGGACTTTGGCAGCTGGGAAAGACACACGAAAGGAATCGGACAGAAGCTTCTTCAGAAGATGGGCTACGTCCCCGGACGGGGGCTGGGGAAGAACGCACAAGGTATTGCACCCTGGCCCCTGCTGTGTTGCACGGGGCAGGCGAGGCAGAGGGAGGGAAGGAGAGGTTTTCTCTGCCGCTTCCCTTTTACATGTACTGGAACTCTGCGGTGTGGCTTGCCAGCACAAGACATCTGCGCTCCTATGTTGCTTGGCTTTATCAAAACTGAAGTTAAATGAAATACTTGTTTCAGAGGGAAGAAAAGGGTTGGGGTCTAAAACAGGCTGGAGACAGGCTGCTTTTGTGGCCAGTGTTTCTAAAAAAATGAATTAGTTGCCAATATTTAAAAATCAGACATTTTCACCTATAATTCTAGATTTTGCCCGGCAATCATTAGTTCAGCTGCATCAGAGCTGCCCCTGGGACAGTGCACGTGGTCTTCTCTCGGAAGCAGCCTCCGTCACTCCCTGTTGTCTTCCACCTCAACCCACTTTATTTATTTACATTAACATTCCTGAGCCCTGAAGGCATTTGAGTTTGTAATCCCTGCTTACAAGGTTTCAGTTTTGTGGAATGGTTATCTGTTCTTTAGGGATATCAAGGAAAACATCATCTGTAGTTTTTTTTTTTTCTTTTTCCTTTCCCTTCCTGTGTGTAGTTTTTTAAATACCTAGAGGCATGTGCCTGTAAAGTTGGCTGAGCAAATCCTGCACTGGTTGCTTCCATCTTTGCTCAGTAGCCCCGTCTCCTCCTGTCCTCCCACGGCCAGCCCCACTGAGGTGCGGTGCCTGTCACACGTTCTGACCTCCTTGATACCAGAGCCACTCAAACCAAGCAGCTAATTCTTCCTGCAGGAACTTTTCCTCTTCTTCTTGAGCTACTCTGTATGAGTGATCTCCAACTGGATATGATCAAAAGTATTCTCTATAATTCAAATTCTAGTCTCTAAGTAATTATTAAACTGAAATCCAGGTTATGTGTTGAAAACATTAGCTGTATAAAAAAATACATGAGCTTGAGTGAAGGCAGACCTGGAATGAGAACAGGGGGACGGTTTTTATGTGAGATTTCAACCACACTGAATGGAAGAGGGATGGGGATGGAAAATTTGGAGGAGGGAATATGCATTGAAATACGGTTGTCCCATTTATAAGCTCTTCTATGAGAAAAACACAGCATTTATTTCTAGGGCTTAAACTTATTTTCTGTAGAGACAGGGTTTTACTACATTACCCAGGCTGGTCTTGAACTTCTGGGCTTAAGTAATCCTCCTGCCTCGGCCTCCCGAAGTGCTGGGATTATAGTCATGAGCCAAGGTGCCCAGTCTTTTTGAGACAGAGTCTCACTCTGTTGCCTGGGCTAGAGTGCCGTGGCATCAGCCTAGCTCGCAGCAACCTCAAACTCCTGGGCTCAGGAGATCCTCCTGCCTCAGCCTCCTGAGTAGCTGGGACTACAGGCATGTGCCACAATGCCCGGCTAATTTTTCTATATATATTTTTTAGTTGGCCAATTGATTTCTTTCTATTTAT
>CAUYRT010107593.1:0-10334 GCA_963574885.1 Lepilemur ruficaudatus
TGGCCTTATATCCTCTTCTCTGCACTTCTTCTCCCAGGCCCCCTCTTCCGCTGATACCAGAAGATTCAATTAACAGAGGCCAAAGGGAGAAATATGAGATTTAAGTTAATAAATATAGAACTAAAGAAGAGATGACACAGAAGAAGAGAAAGCCATCAGCTTCCACTGCACCTGCCTGGAGCTTGGCATTTTCATCTCCCCCTGGGTGAGACAATCCCTCCTTCTTACTGTGGCTAATAAGGCCGAGGAAATCCCAAACATGTAAGTGATTTCATATGCTAAGCAGACCGAAAAAGTCACAAGCGTCCATAAGAAAAAAAGTTTATCAGATCTGGACTAGTGAATGTCCTATGATTATAACATTATTAGACTGATTTCATTCTGTGGGCTCTAATGCATATGACCAGAAGGAAATTACAAAAGAAAAATTACCCGCCTCAGAGAACTACTTTAAATGACAACACTTGTTCGGAGATTTGTTTAAATATTATTGTCAATAGCATGATAAATTTTTATAAAGCAATGTTTGTGATAGATATGTAGACAGACAGAACACTCAACCCTTTACAGTATCATTGGACACCCCCTTTGATCCAGCTGTAACTGGAGATCAAAAAACCCTGGAATTTCCAGGTATTTAAACAAATAAGTTACCTTTTGGGTTTCAGTTAGATTGACATGAGCTTCTGTCACTGGCATCCGAGAGTGTCTGGAATAAACAAACAACCACGTGAATAAAATTGGCACTCAACATTTGCTGATTGTATTGGTTTGGGAAAGAGACGTAAGTCACATCAGAAGGAAACGGGGAACACAAATGGAAATGATTGTAGATTTGTTTTTATGGCCCTACACCTGGGAGAGCTTTAATAAATTTTGCTTTTTATATTTTTTCCTTAGTTTTCAAGGTTTCATTTTCCCTAATGTGTGTAAGTGGGACACAAGTATGTTTAACAAAAGAGAAAGAGGTCCTACTGTATTGTGAAAAACTTTTTAAGTTCTAGGCAAAGCAGGTATTATTCATTCCTGGAAAGGAAGAAACTTTGACATAGATTTAATATCAATGTGTGAAATAATAGATTCTACAATTTAAGCTATTTATAAAATATAACGGGAAAAGGAGTAAAAGTCATAACATTAAGGCTCAACTAAGCATCTGAGTCTGGTGCTGATGCTCTCTTGCCCTCAACACACACACACACACACACACACGGTTTCTTTGCTCTAAGAAGACATAAAGTTGGACTCAAACAGTGTATAAAAACGTATATAAGAATTCTGTAGGCCAGGCGTGGTGGCTCACACCTGTAATTCTAGCACTCTGGGAGGCCGAGGCGGGAGGATAGCTTAAGGTCAGGAGTTTGAAACCAGCCTGAGCAAGAGTGAGACCTCGTCTCTACTATAAATAGAAAGAAATTAATTGGCCAACTAAAAATATGTAGAAAAAATTATCCGGGCATGGTGGCACATGCCTGTAGTCCCAGCTACTTGGGAGGCTGAGGCAGGAGGATCGCTTGAGCCCAGGAGTTTGAGGTTGCTGTGAGCTAGGCTGATGCCACAGCACTCTAACCTGAGCAACAGAGTAAGATTCTGTCTCAAAAAAAAAAAAAAAAAAGAATTCTATAATTCCCACCTACCATCAAAAAATGAACATGAACATTTACCTCTACTCCCTCCTATAACTCTACCAAAATGAGCACACGGGGATTAATTTAAAAGGTCAAACCACAGAACAAATAGAAGTGGCAAGAAGGCAACAGCAATACAGTTTTGGAAGCAAGAATGCAGATGTTTGAGTAGTAACTTTTAGCAAACAGGAGAAAGCCAAGCAAGACCTAAGCCAGCAGTGGCAGAGGTGCAGGCAGGCTCACTCCTGCTGCAGATCCCTCAACAGCTCTGGACGGGAGGCAGCAGGAGCCTAGCGGTGGAACAGGTGGGGTGAAGTCTGAATATAGAATGGTTAAAAGCCCATATCCCCTCCCCACTGGCAGAAGACTGGAGGTTTACTTTCTGGAGATGTTGATTCTGGAAAGCTCTGGACTTAAGGGACAGAGTCATCCCTGTAGGCAGGAATAAGTGAGAGTCTACACCCTAAACAGTGAGACCCTCTGGCCCACTTGTACACTTGGCTCCCAGAATACTGGTGGTTAATTTAGGGTGCAGCTTTCAGGCTACCTTTGTTTCCTTCTGCGTATATGTTTCCAACTCTTTACAATGACATGTATTATTTATGTATGTAAACAGAATCAAAGAGGTAAATTATTTCTGACTTTGATAGACCAAGAGCCAAAGAATGTGTTGATTTGCTCCAACAACCAAACGACATGACATCTGGAACAGCAGCTAAATCTGATTAAATTGATAATAATCCACTGCCATTCACCACGATCCATCTGCCCTTTGCATGGATATAATTGAGCCATCCATACTTTAAAGGGGAGGAAACTGGGGTGGTAGGATCACAGAAGTAATAAATATCTGGCCAGAATCCAAACCAGTCTGTCTGGTTGCAAAGGCTGAGCCCACGTCTCCACCCCGTAAGACCTTAGTGGCTTTGTAGTAATCTCATCAGGTTGCCATCCACAAACCCGGACCTGCACATTCATTACTAGGAATTAGTCTCATTTTTCGGTACAGAATAAAAAATTTTTGAAAACTCACTCACCCTCTCTCAAATAGTAAATGGAGCAAAGTAAGCGCCCCAAATAAGAACCAATCCTTCTCCTACAATATTTAAATGATTTCTGGTCACATCGTGACTGCTTTCTAGACAGCCGTTTGGTAACGGATCAACATCCCTAACGGCCGCGCTGGGGCAAGGGGGCCGCGGAGGGGCGCAGTGTCCGCGTGTCCGAGTGTCCGTCACTGTCGCCGGGAGGGTCCTCGCAGCCCCGCCTCTTCCGCGACTTGGGGCCTCGGAGTTTGGCCGAGCTGCGTGAGGCGTTTGCCAGGAGACACTTTCGCACGAAGAAAAACTCATTTGCAAATTGCCCAGCAAGGGTAAAAAGATCGTAGAGTCTGTGGACGACCGTGAACTGTGAGCAAAGGCAAAAGCAGACGCGGGAGTTGATGTGGACACAGATAAGGCCCCCCTTTCAGCCCAGACACTTGCCACTTCATCTCTAGTTCCTGGCTGCTGCTCTGCGGATAACAGCAGGTCCTGTAACCAGCCTCACAAAACCAGGGACTGTCCATCTCCTCAACGGGATGAAGAGATTTCAGAGGGGGACTTGGTAAGGGGCAAGCCACAGCTTCCGGCAGCAGAGGCAGCACAAGGAAAATTATCAGGGATAAAGAGGGACACTGGGTAATGATAAAATGATCGATTTTCCAAAAAGACATAGGAATCTTTTCTTTTTCGAGACAGAGTCTAGCTCTGTCACCCTAGTGCAGTGGCATCATCCTCAAGAGATCCTCCTCCCTCAGCCTACCCAGTAGCTGGGACTACAGGTGTGACCCACTGCATGCAGCTAATTTTTCTATTTTCAGTAGAGATGGGGTCTTGCTATGTTTGTCAGGCTGGTCTCAAACTCCTGAGCTCAAGTGATCCTCCCTCCTTGGCCTACCAGGTTGCTAGGATTACAGGTGTGAGCCACCACCCCCAGCCAGACACAGTAATCTTTATTTTTCTATTTTTTTTATTTTTTTATTTTTTTTGAGACAGAGTCTCACTCTGTTGCCTGGGCTAGAGTGAGTGCCGTGGCGTCAGCCTAGCTCACAGCAACCTCAAACTCCTGGGCTTAAGCAATCCTTCTGCCTCTGCCTCCCGAGTAGCTGGGACTACAGACATGCGCCACCATGCCCGGCTCATTTTTTCTATATATATCTTCAGTTGGCCAATTAATTTCTTTGTATTTATAGTAGAGACGGGGTCTCACTCTTGCTCAGGCTGGTTTCGAACTCCTGACCTTGAGCGATCCGCCCGCCTCAGCCTCCCAAAGTGCTAGGATTACAGGCGTGAGCCACCACGCCTGGCCACAGTAATCTTTAATATGTATGAACCAAGCAACTGAGCATCAAAATATCTGAAGCAACAACTGATAGAATTACAAGAAAAAATAGACAAATCCACTGTTATAGTTGGATACCTCAACACCCGTCTAACAGAAGTGGACAAATCCGGCAGGCTGAAAATCAGTAAAGAAGCAGTTGAACTGAATAGCAGCATCAACCAACTGGACCTATTGGCATGTATAGAATACGTCATCCAACAAGTGCTGATACACATTCTTCTCAAACTCAGATGAAACATTCACCAAGATAGGCCGCATTCTGGGGCACAAGCCATACTTCAACAAATTTAAAAGGGTGGAAATGTTACAGAGTATACTTTCAGACCACAGTGGAATTAAACTAGAAGTCAGTAACAGACCGATAGCTGGAAAACCCCCAAACATTTGGTAATTAAACAATGCACTTCTAAATAACATATGGGGCAGAAAATTCACCATAGAAATTTTAAAAAATATTTTGAACTATGTGAAAATGAAAATACAACTTATCAAGATTTGTGGGATGCAGCAAAAGCAGTGCTAGAGGGAAATTCATAGTATTAAATGCATATATTAGAAAAGAAGAAAGATCTAAACTGAAAAAAACCTAAGCTCCCACCTTAGGAAGCTAGAGAAAGAAGAATATAAACCTAAAACAAGCAGAAGAAAAAAAAATTAGAGCAAAAATTGATAACATTGAAAAGAGGAAAATAATAGAGAAAATCAATGAAACTAAAAGCTGATGCTTTGAAAAGATAAATTGATAAACTTCTAGCCTGATTAACCAAGAAAAAGAGAGAGAAGACATAAATTACTAATATCAGAAATGGAAAAGTTAGGCTGGGCACGGGGGCTCACGCCTGTAATCCTAGCACTCTGGGAGACCGAGGCAGGTGGATCACTCAAGGTCAGGAGATCGAGACCAGCCTGATCAAGAATGAGACCCCGTCTCTACCAAAAATAGAAAAAAATTAATCGGCCAACTAAAATATATAGAAAAAATTAGCCAGGCATGGTGGTACATGCCTGTAGTCCCAGATACTTGGGAGACTGAGGGAGAAGGATTGCTTGAGCCTAGGAATTTGAGGTTGCTGTGAGCTAGGCTAACGCCACAGCACTCTAGTAGCCCAGGCAACAGAATGAGCCTCTGTCTCAAAAAAAAAAAAAAAGAAGAAAAAGTTTATCATTACTGATCTCACAGACATTAATAGTTTATTAGAGGAATAATATGAAGAATTCTATACCCAGGAATTTGATAACTTAGATGAAATGGACCAGTTCCTTCAGTGACACATCTACCAAAACCCACCAAAAGAGAAACAGATAATCTTAATAAGCCTATGTCTATTTTAAAAATTGAATCATTGCACAGTGATGAAATGGCCTAACAACACATTTCTCAGGACATATCTCTGTTGTTAAGTCATGCTTTATTTTATTTATTTATTTTTTTAGACAGAGTCTCACTCTGTTGTCTGGGTTAGAGTGCTGTGGCGTCAGCCTAGCTCACAGCAGCCTCAAACTCCTGGGCTCAAGTGATCCTCCTGCCTCAGCCTCCCAAGTAGCTGGGACTACAGGCATGCGTCACCATGCCCAGATAATTTTTTCTATATATTTTTAGTTGGTCAATTAATTTCCTTCTATTTATAGTAGAGACGGGGTCTCACTCTTGCTCAGGCTGGTTTCGAACTCCTGACCTTGAGCGATCCTCCCGCCTCGGCCTCCCAGAGTGCTAGGATTACAGGCGTGAGCCACCGCGCCCGGCCTAAGTCACGCTTGATGAATAAAGTCCTTTAGGCTGAAATAATAAGACACAAGACAATAACTTGAATCCACATTAAGAAATAAAAAACACTGGTGAAAGTAACTACATAGGTAAACACAAAACACAATATAAATGTAAAAAAAAAATGAATCAATAACCTACCAAAAAAGAAAGCATCAGGCCCAACTGGTTGCACTGGTGAAGTCTAACAAATATTTAAGGAAGAAATAATATCACTTCTCTACAATCTCTTCCAGAAAATAGAAGCAGAGGGGATACTTCCTTCTATGAGGCCAGCATTATTCTAACACAAAAACAAAGGCATTACAAAAAAGGAAAACTACAGAACTATGTATCTATCAAGAACATAGATGCAAAAATCCTCAACAAGATATAGTACATGGAATCTGCTATGGTTTGAATGTTTTTGCCCCCTCCAAAATTCATGTTGAAACTTAATGCCCAATGCAACAGTATTAAGAGGTAGGGCCTTTAAGAGGTGATTGCGATAGAGGCTTCACACAACCTTCACCCTGTTCTGCTTCTGTTAGTTCTTCCATGTAAGGACACAGTGCTCCTCCCCTCTGGAGGATGCAGCCACAAGATGCTAAGACAGCAGCCCTCACTAGACAACCAGACCTGCCAATGCTTTGATCTTGGATTTCCCAGCCTCCAGAACTGTGAGAAAATAAATTTCTATTCTTTATAAATTACCCAGTCTCAGGTATTTTGTTATAGCAGGACGCACAGACTTAAACATAATTTAACATAATATATATAAACATTATACAACATGACCAAGTGGGATTTATCCCAGGTATGCAAGGCTGGTTTGACATTTGAAAATGCAGTACTATAATCCATTACATCAAGAGGCTCACAAAGAAAAAAATCATATGATGCTACCAATAGATGCAGAAAAAGCATTTGACAAATCCAATACCCATTCATGATTAAAAAAAAAAAAAACTCTCAGCAAACTAGAAGGAAACATCCTCAGCTTGGTAAAGAACATCTACAACAACCCCACAACTAATGTCATAGTTAATAGTAAGAAACTACATGCTTTCTGCCTAAGATCAGCAACAAGACTGCTGCCTCCTGTACTTCCCATTCAACAGGTACAGGAGGTCCTAGCTAATGCAATAAGACAAGAAAAGGAAATAAAAGGTATACAGATTGGAAAGGAAGAAATGAAACTGTCTTTGTTCACAGATTACACAATTGTTTATGTAGAAAATCTCAAGGAATCACTGCCCCCCCCGAAAAAACCCTTGTAAATAAAAAATGAGTATGGGAAGGTTGCAGGTAGAAAATTAATATACAAAGTCAATTGCTTTCCTATATATTAGTACTGAATAATTGGAAGTTTAAAAAAATTCTGGTAAGATATACATAACATAAAATTTACCACTTTAATCATTTTTTAAGTGTATAATTCAGTGGCAGTAAGTACATTCACAATGTTGGGTGACCATCCCCACTATCTGTTTCCAGAAATTTTTCATCATGCCCATTGAATAATAACTTCCCATTCCTCCTCAGGTCTCTCTAGTTCTTTAAACAGTCTGTGAATTCACAGAAATCCTCTTCCATGAAATCTGCCTCCACAGACCACAGAATAGCAACTATCCTGAATATCTTGACCATCAAACAGCAAATTACTCTGCTTAATCAATATGGGGAAATCTTACTCTTTCTCAGTCCTTTTTCGGATTAGACACCTTTGTTTGTTCAAACACCTTAAGTTCAAATTAGGCCTGTCTCGATGCAAATGCCTAATTTTCTGTTGCTATTTATTGTTTCTGTCCTGTTGTCTGTGCGTTTGGCCACAGCAGTGAACTGTGTGCCCTAACTGGTGCCTACCCTGAAGAAATCACTGGCTGTGTCAAGTTTAGTGATGGGACAGCCTGGATTTTCTAGCACAGTTATGTTGAAAATATTTACCCCATAATCAGGTGATATGTCAAACTATGCATTTGGGCTCAGAAATGTTGTTAGGGCAGGAATGCTTGGCAGACTGCCTTGCACTTAAAAGTAGGCACTTAATACATGCTTTTTTAGAAATAACAAAAAAGGAACTTGAGTCTAAAGTCTTCACTTTGTCTAAAGCTCACAGAGCTTCTTGAAAAAGGATAATGTCTAAAGTCAACATTATAAATATCTTGTATTTATAGTCTATATGCCAATATGGTAACTTTTCAATGATAGATCAGTTAGTAATAAATTTATCTGTGAACAACAGGAAGCCTGATCAACAGTGGCTTTTCCCCTCATGACAAGTTCAGAGACAGATGGTCCCCAACTAGCTTCATAGCTGCTCAGAGTCACCATCACAGAGGACCCTGGCTCCTCCTGCCTGTCCTCTCTGCCATCCTTAGTTACACTGGCTTTTGTCCTCTCACTTGTGATCCCATGGACAGTGGTGGCTGCCTCACCCCCGAGTTTCATGTTCCCAGGAAGAGGGTGGCAAGGGAGGGGAAGACAAGGGAGAAAAGAAATTACTTGATCTAGCCTTTGTCATTTTATTCAGGAAGGGATGCCCTCCCTAGTGATTTCACCTACATCTCATTGACCATCTCTACCTACAAGGGGACAGAGAGATGAAGTTTGTTGCTCTTATATCTTCTGTGACAGAGGGAGGCAAAAGAGATGAGAGAGGCTCACGCCTGTAATCCTAGCACCCTGGGAGGCCAAGGGGGGAAGATCGCTTCAGGTAAGGAGTTTGAGACCAGCCTGAGCAAGAGTGAGACCCCATCTCTACTAAATATAGAAAAATCAGCTGGTGCAGTGGTGCACCAGCTGAGTAGTCCCAGTACTCAGGAGGCTGAGGCAGGAGGATCGCATAAGCCCAGGGGTTTGAGGTTGCAGTGAGCTGTGATGACACCACTGCACTCTAGCCCAGGAGACAGAGTTAGACTGTGTCTCAAAAAAAAAAAAAAAAAAAGAAAAAGAAAAAAAGAAAAGACAGGAGAAATGAAAGTGGGAACTGCCGGAGGGGGGAGGGGGTAAGGGCAATGTACGTAAGAAAAATTTTTTAAATTTAAAAATAAATAGTAAAAGAAAAAAAAAAAAGAAAGTGGGAACTGCCAATCAAGTACTTCAGACTTAAGAATAAATCTAAACCCCATTATTACATCTGCATATTTCCTAAAATCCTGTGAACAACTTATCTTAAGCTAATTTACTTGTACTGAGATTGATTTCTATTTGCATAAATCTTGGAGTGATCTCATTTCCAAATTTTCCACTCTATAATATAGGAACAATATTACTCTCCTCCTTTATATGTTCCATTTTTATCAAAGTGAGCTAGTGAAATATTTGTGAAAATATTTCTAGATGCTAGTTCAGGTGACTGTGTGAATAAGATATTTTTACACATGTGTCATTTCTTAAGTTAGTTCCTGGATTTTTCCTCAGTGGTGGCAAGAATTTCTTTGGTTGGCAAGCAACAGTAACAAAGACAATTTCACCTATCTTCCCACATTTTTGTGGTGCTTGGTACATTACATAAATTGTAGTTGGTGTAAATATAAAGTTAGAGAATGGGGGGCCGTTTTCACTGAGAAGTGCTTTGTCTCCATCTGGTGGACAACCTTGTCTTTGCAACAGCAGGATCACGAGTGCTGTTTGCAAACAATCCAATACCCAGCCCCTCCCCAGACTGATTCAACCAGAAGGCTTGGGGTAGGACACAGGATCAGAAATCTTTTTTTTTTTTTCTTTAAAGATCTGTAGCCAACTTTAATGTGCAATTAGGGTTAAGAACCAGTAAGTTAGAAGAAACTCTAAGTTAGTTATGAATACAGGAATCATTCCTTCTGTAAGGCTTCCATGAAGTAAAAAGAGCAATCCATGTAGGTAAATGATGTCATCTTCCAAAGGTCCTTTTACAACTTCCAGAGGGGAAGTCATCAAGGAGCTGCTAGGAACACAAGAAATCTGAATCTAGCTGGGCATGGTGACTCACACCTGCAATCCCAGCACTTTGGGAGGCTGAGGCGGGAGGATCATTTGAGCCCAGGAGTTTGAGACCAAACTGGGCAACATAGTGAGACGGTGTCTCTACAAACAAACGAACAACAACAAAAAACAAATCCAAATTGCTTCCTGTGCAACTCTCCTTATGATGAGACAGAATATGCTGAGCAAAGAGATGCACAAACACACACACACACACACACACACACACACACACACACAATCGGACTTGTCCCCGGGCAAAACCGTCAAGAAGTGTCAATCTGATTTTGATACTTTATGTGTTTACAGACAACTTTCTTACATATCCTCTCATTTAATTCTCTCAAGAACCTGTTAAGGTGCGTAGTCCTTCTTCCCATGAGCGCCAATACTCACCTAAGCGCACGGCGCCCTGGATCACCATAGCTGCTCACTCAGACCCTGCTCGTCCTCCGTCTTGTCGCTCAGGAAAATATACCTTGCGGGGATCTGCTTCTTTCTCAGCTCGTTGTTTTTTAAAAAGGTTTCTCCAACTAATTCCCACTGATAATGGGTCAGTCTTCAGAGTGATACCTGCATTATTTGAATAAGATTTAGTCATTAAAATGGGA
>CAUYRT010107598.1:0-25327 GCA_963574885.1 Lepilemur ruficaudatus
TTTTTTTTTTGAGACAGAGTCTCACTCTGTTGCCCGGGCTAGAGTGCCGTGGCGTCAGCCTAGCTCACAGCAACCTCAAACTCCTGGGCTCAAGCGATCCTTCTGCCTCAGCCTCCCCAGTAGCTGGAACTACAGGCATGCGCCACCATGCCCGGCTAATTTTTTCTATATATTTTTAGTTGGCCAATTAATTTCTTTCTATTGTTAGTAGGGATGGGGTCTCGCTCTTGCTCAGGCTGGTTTCGAACTCCTGACTTTGAGCAATCTGCCCGCCTTGGCCTCCCAGAGTGCTAGGATTACAGGCGTGAGCCACCGCGCCCGGCTGAAAACGGTGTTCTTCACCTTTCCCACCCTCCAGCCCAGTTTCTCAGCCTTGAGCCGCCTGACCTGCATCCCCACACCCAATCCGCCTCCGTCTTGCCACGTCCTTGGTCAAAGCCATTCTCGTCATTTATGTGGACGCAGCTGCACCCTATGGACTTCCCACTTCCACTCGGGCCCCCTCAAACCTGTTCTCCACACAAATTGGGTCATTTTCTGCCAGGTACAATCCACCTGCCCCCTCCCCAGCCTCATTCCTGCCATGCTTCCTCTGCAGCCGGGCACCAGCCACGCTGGCCTGCACCCCTCCCCTCTACCACAGGGCCTTTGCACATGCTATTCCCGCTGCTCCTTAAGAGAAGATCACCTTCTCTTAACACTTGCTCTGGTTAATTCCTTTTCATCCTGCAAGGCTTCTTCAGAGAAGGCACCCTTCCCTCCCTGACCAGGTCAAGCCCCTGTTAGCTCCAGTAGCACCACAAACCTCTTCTTCAAAGTCCCAGAACTCAACACAGTTTTCCATTTGATCTTTGTTGTGATGACTTGAGTCGTGGACTGTGCGCCCCATGAGAGCAGGGCCTTGGCTGCTTCTTGCCTGGCACGTGGTAGGTGCTCAATACATGTATGTTGACTGGATGCACACATGCATGAATGAATGAACAAGTCAATCCAAGACAGACTCCTTACTGAAGTCTTTTTACCTGTCACTGCCCCACACCTGCCCCAGGAGAACTGCCCCCCTTCTCTGAGCCCTCCGCCAACCGCGGCAGACAGGCAGGACTCTTGCCAGGCCCAAGCATCTCAGGCTCCCGTGTCAGCTGCTCCTTGAGGGCCTCGTTCATCTGCCACCCCTGAGCCCACAGGAAGGCTTGCGAACTAAATGCATGCATGAATGGAATGGACACACAGATTAGTTCCATCAGGCGTAAGGACAAACTGCCACCTCTCATCTGGCCTGTGGAGGCCGAGGCCTGAGCACAGCATCTTTGGGAGAGTCTTGGGAGCCTATCTTCAGACTGAAAGTGCTTGGAGCCCTCAGCATGTCCCCCCTTCCCTGTAGAGACCAGCCCCTGGGGCCTTGGTCTGGGGCCAGTGTAGGCTTCCCACTGCAGTGACCAGAAGCCACCCCATCAGGCCTGGGCTGATGGCCAAGGGGCACTAGCAGGAAGCCAAGTGTCTGGGGAGGGCTCCAGCTTAGGCACAGTGAGAGAAGGAGTAATGGCCCCCAGGTCACCCAATCTCCCTCTATCAGGGTGGAACTTGCCAAGGGAGGCCGTTGTCACAGCACCACGTAGGCTGGCACTGAGGGGCCATGCAACCCCCTGAACCGCACTCACTGTGTCCCTGACTTAGCCTGCAGCCCCCTCCCACCTCTGCAGCAGAAAGACCCACAAGCTGGCTTGGACTAATCCCTTCTCCAAATAAAGCAAGAGGCCCTGCCTGGCCCACCATGGTCTCTTCCTGTTTGCTTTGGACTCAGACCACAGGCCCAGCCGGCTGGAGTCTTTACTGTTTTGGAAAGGGCCTCTCTGGTCCTCCAAGCTGGTGCGGCAGGCGGCTCAATGTTGGCCCTACAATGAGAGGTCCCTGCTCTGGGCACCATGCCAGCCCACACTGGGGGTGCAAAGACGGGCATGCTCTGCACCTCCCACCTTCAGGAATGTGGAGAAGGGACCCCCTCCTCCAGCCTCTTGCCACGGCCTAGGCCTGGGCACCTCCACACCTCATTGGGCAGTGGTGGCCATGCTGACCTCCCTGTCACCCAACCCCACCAGCACACCTCAACAGAGGGATCTTCCTAAGAGAGTGCTACAACTCTCTCACTCAAACCTGGTCCCTAGCTTCTCACTGCCTGCAGAATGAAACCTCAACTCTGGCGCGGGCCTTAATACCTTCTGCGAACTTGACCCTCCAGCCTCTCTTCTTTCCACTGCCCATTGTGGCTCCAGCAGCCGGCATTTCTCCAAATCCTCTGGGCTTTTTGTACCTCTCTGCCTTTACTCATTCTCTTTCCACTGCCAGAATGCCTTTCCTCTCTGCCTGTCAAACTCCTACTCATCCTTCAAAACCCAGCTCAAATATCACACATGGCAGCTCCTCTCCGCTCTGTGCTTCTCCAGTCTCCAGCTCACATCTCTTTCATAGCACTTACGAAAAGGCCACCAACATATTCAAAAGCCTGCCATTAGACCCAAGCGCCACGAGGGAGCCTCTGTGGGTTTGTTTGACTCTTCGTGCCTAGCATAAGACAGCGGCACAGTGCACGGCAGCTAAACGAATGACAACATCCACCACTCCTGCCACAGCCTACAGGCCCAGCGAGATCCGGCCGGGTTCTCTGGTCTCTCTCAAGCCCTCCCCACGCCCCTCCCTGTGCTCTGCCCCAGTGGCCTGTTTGGTTCCTCAAGCCCTTCTTCAATCCCCCTCCCTCTTCACACACAAGCTGGTCCTTGGGCCCAGAAAGCTTCCTGCCTTTTCCCCATCTACCGCCCCCTTGTCCTGGAGGCTCACTGCAGCGGTGCTGGCCCGCACCCGGCGCACAGCCGCGGGCAACATGTGCTCCAGAATGACACAGCAGTTTGAGATGGAACTTCAACCCTTGACCCTTGGGACAGGTTCCACCCTCCATACCACACACTCCTTCCCAGCTCCTAGACTGTGCAAACCACATGTGGGATCTTCCTGTACATTATTTACTAAGTATTTTTCTTTAAATCAATTCACTTTTTTACTTAGTCTCCTTCTGAGCAATAATGAAATCATGTTTAGATGTGTTAACTTTCACAATCATGACTACTGATTTATAAAAGCTGTTCATCTCGGTAGCCCCTAAGATCATCTAGTACGGCTGCACCCACTGTGGGAACCTCTGCTTCAGCCCGTGTGATTTTGGAGGTGCATCGCCTGTGGGTTATCAGGCGAGCAAAACGCACATGTTGCTTTTGCTGTCACTCTCTTGAAGGGGTAGAAGCCAAGCCCTCAGCCCATCTCAGAAAAGCAGCCTTTCTGCAGGTTTATGTATTCCTGCCCTGCCTATGTTTTAGTGCAGAAAACATAAGTTCTTCTATACTAAATCAAATGAAAACCTTAAGGCTGACAACAATTCTGCTAGAGCAGGGGTCCCCAACCTATGGTGAGCTGTATAATTATTTCGTTATATATTACAATGTAATAATAACAGAAATCAAGTGCACAATAAACGTAATGCACTTGAATCATCCCAAAACCATCCTCCTTGGCCCTAGTCCGTGGAAAAACTGTCTTCCATGAAAACGATCTCTGGTGCCAAAAACGTTGGGGACCGCTGTCAGCTAGAGAATATTTAAGGCATGGCCACACCTGTAGAAGGTATCAACTGAAGGGGAAAAGTCCGCTTTGTCGCAGATGTGGAGTACAAGGTGCCTTTTCTACTCAACTGTGAAAAGGCCAGGAGCCTGGAAGGGGCGTGGCCAGGAGATCCCCGGCACCCTGCAGTGGGATCCAGGCTGCATCCCAGACCACTGGGGCCTTTGGTAGGTCCCTGCCCACTCTCAGGGTCCCCACCTGTGAACGTGGGGCTGGGCAGGCTGGGAACTAAGGGACAACCTGAAGCCCACCTGGCCACTCTGAAGGAGCAGTGAGGGGCGGGGAACAAGGCTGGGACCCTGGCCAGGGCACGCTCTGGCCCCACAGACCCATGGCTTTCCCCCATGCTTCTGAGGCCTCGGCCCACAGCTGCATCACCCCAGGGTGCTTCCTCTCGGAGCCTGGACATCGTCCATCCTGTGCGAACCGCAGAAGGCCCCCAAGAGACTTTGGCTCCCATCAGCCTCCTCAGCCCACTGCAGGGAAGCAGAGGGGCCCAGTGGGGAAGTGTACCAGCCACGGAGGGGCCCGGTTGGGAGTGCAGCTCTTGCCTGGCAACTCCTGTCTGTGTAATGGAGCATCTACTTAGTGCCTTGCCAGGATAATCACCCCCACTTGGCAGATGAGGAAACTGAGGCACCGAAAGGTGAGGCGATTTGCCCAGGGTCACACAGCTAGTTAGTGGCAAACTCTATAGGCTTAACCACACATGCCTCCTAAGAGCATCCTCCGTACAGCCCCGACATCTACTCTGGCAGTGCCCAGGGGAGTTGAGGACCACAGGAGGAGACATGCACCCTGCCAGGCAGACCAGGACTGGGTGGGGCAGTTCTGGGAAGTGCAACTTTTTGTCAGCAGGGGCCGGTTCCGGACACAGGCCAGTGGAGGACCCTGGCCCTGCCTCCAAGGCGTGAGTGGGGCCACCGTAGGGCCCACATGACAGACACCTGGGGTAGTGCCTAGGCTGGGGGATGGGGTCCGCCAGTGTGGATGAGGGCTCCCAGTGACCGCAGTGTGCACAGCAGTCATGCCGTCCCTGTGTCCCTCTGGCACTGTTTGGGGTTATCCCTCTCCGGAACACCAGGCATCGCAATGGGAACCTTGATGTGTCTCAGCTGCTCCGGGGAGGCCTGGGGTGGGCTCCATAATTCCTAAACCTCGGTTCCCGCGTCCGCAAAACCCGCATTTTGACGGAGTTGTTAGAGGAGGAAGAGAGACCTGACGATTGCGAAATGGGCCTTTGAAACCAAGAGTTTCCTTTCCTCTTTACCGAGCACCAGAACGCAGGGCTTGAGACGTAGGCACAATGTCCCAGAGTGACAGATGGTCCTCTGGCCCCAGCCTCTAGCGCTGGGCCACCGCCTCCTCGGGGCTGTGGCGGGACACCCAGTCGGGCGGCCTCTAGGCGGCCTCTGCTCCCGTCCGGGCTGCGTCCCTGTCCCGTGCGCCGCTCCCCACGCCGCCCGGCCGCTTCTCGCCCCGGTCCCTCCCCGTGGCTCTGGCTGCCCACCCCTCGCCGCAGCCCACCGTCCCCGGGGAGGCCTCTGGCCTGCTGCCACGAGATCGCAGTGGGAGCTTAATTCGCTTTCCCAGGCCCTCAGTTTACACATCTGAGAAAGGGGGCAGCAGACATCCGGTTCTGCACGCGCCGGGCGTCGAGGTCCCGGGCTCCCTGAGGCCCCCGCCCACCCAACGCCCCCGCAGCCCCACACCCCGGCCCCGCCGTGCCCCACTTGCCTGGCCGCTCCACCCTGGCAGGCTCCGAGCTCCTGGACGCAGCGCCAGCTGCCACCAACACTGCCCCGCTACGACCGGACTCCTCCTCTCCCGTCGTTTTAAAGGGAAGTAACCCGACCCGACCACCACTCCTCCCGCGTTAACCCCTCGCAGGCCGCCCGCGCCCCGCCCCCGGACCCCGCTCCCCTCCGACAGACCGCCCTGGGCCCTGTCTCCCGCCCGACGCCCTCTGAGCCCCGTCGCGGCAGCTCCAGGCCCTCGGGTCCGCATCTGGACGGCATCTGCCCCGGGGAGGGGCGCGGGGCCGCACCCTCCGTGCCCCGCGGGGAGCCTCCCCTGGCAGCAAAAGAAACCGCGCGTCCTGGAGATAAGTGTTCCGACAACTGAGCCTCCCCAGGACTAACCGAACTTTCTTGAGACCTGGGGCTGTCTAGAAGCAGGGGAGCAGCAGGACCTAGCACAAAGGGACCAGGGTCTGGAGCATGAGCTTCTCATCCTGACTCCGCTCCTCCGGCGGGTTGTGTGGACGTGGGCAGGCGCTGCTTTCTCTGGGCATCTTGTCCCTGGGCAGTCCCAGGTGATGCTGGTATTGGTTCCGACGGCCGCTGTAACGCGCTAACACAAACGTAAACAACACCTAAACAGCTGATGGACTGCCTTTCAGCTCTGGAAATCAGAGCCCAGAGTGGGTCCCACTGGGCTAAAATCAAGGGCGTCACAGGATGCCGTCCTTCCTGGAGGCTCTAGGACAGCTTCCACTTCTTTGCCCTTTCTGGCTTCTGGAGGCTGCCCCCACTCCTTGGCTAATGGCCCCCTTCCATTTTCAAAGCCAGCAGTGTCCTGGCGGGTCTCTCTCACACTTTGTCACTCTGACACTGGCTATTTGGCTTCTTGCTCGCTGTTAAGCACCCTTGTGATTACATCGGGGCTACCCCTATAATCCAGGCTAATCTCCCTATTTTAAATCAATTGATTGGCAATTTAATGCCATCTGCAACCTTAATTCCCTGCTGCCACATAGCGTAACAGTGCTCACATTCGGGGTATTAGGACCAGGCACCTTTGGCAAGGGGGTCATTATTCTGCCTACCACAATATTCAAGGTGACTTTCAGAATTTCAGGTTTAGAAGCAAATTTATGGATTATCCAATCTAATCAGCTCTTCCTCATCCATTACCGGGTCTGTGGGACAGCTTAGCCCTGCATTGCATGGTCCAGATTCGTTGCTTTTAGACTTGCTGTTTTATTATTATTCTTGTTCTTGCCCTGCCTTTGGAAACTCCACAGTGGGCTGAGGTGCCTGTAAAGTAGCAGTCTTGCTTCCCCTTCGTAATTTGCCGCTGTGATCTTAAAATGCAGGTCATAAATTATTGGATTATAGAATTGTATGTAAAGTAAGAGTAAACAGGCTCTGAGTGAGACCCAGAGGCTATTTTGGGTTTTCTCTCCCTCCAGTCTCATGCATGCCTGACTCTCTCCACCATCATATCTGGCATAATCTCCGCTGTGACTGACAAGCCAAGGAAATGCTGTATCAGGCTAGGAGACAAGCTTCCACCCTGGGTCTGCCTCTTCTACCTCAGACTCTGAGAGGATTTTGATAGAAATAGTTATCTGCTGGCAGAAGTGCAACCCAACTTTTGAGGGGGCAGTTTGGGGATAGGAATGAAGGTCACTTTCAGAAATTTAGCCCAAGGCAACAGAGTGTTTATGCATAAGGCTTTGCACTGCAGTGTTATAATATCAGAAAACCAGGGGTAGAAGAAGAGCCTAAATGTTCAGCAATAGGGGATTGGTTGAATAAATTACAGTCCTCCCATATGATGAAATAGCATACCACTATTTTTTACAAATCATGTTTTATAACTACTTGATGAAATCTTGCGAGAATTGTTTTTTCAAAAAAAGCCGTCAAAGTGGGGAAGGCCTTTCTAAGTATAAAAAATTTAAAGCCTCAAAAGAAAAGATTAATAAATTTGACTACATAAAAAATTAAAATTTCTGCATTGCAGAAACCACCACATGCAAAGCCAAAAGAAAAACTCTAAACTAAGGGAAAAACTACAACTCACAACAGAGGCAAAGGGCTGATTTCTCTAATATATAAAGAGCTTTCATAAATCATTTGAAAATGAACCAACAGCGGCTCAAATTGGAGGTGGGGGAATGGGCAAAGGACATGAAGAAACAGTTAATGGAAAAAGAAAATTCAGATGGGTCCATAAACATGTGAAAAGATGCTCCATAACTCTATTAATAAGATAAAAGAGGCTTCGCGGTGGCTCTTGCCTGTAGTCCCCACGATTCCAGAGACTGGAGACTGAGGAGGGAGGATCACTTGAGCCCAGGAACTGCAGGCTGCAGTGAGCTATGATCACACCACTGCACTCCAGCCTAGGTGACAGAGAGAGATCTTGTCTCTTAAAAAAAAAAAAAGAAAGACAGATAAATGAAAATTATGACTACAAAAGATACTATCAGATCACTTATCAGCCCAGCAAAGATTTTAAAAAGTTTGGTAATTGTTTGCAAGTGCAGGAGGAAAACAGTACCCTCTGCATTGCTCTTTGGTCTGTAAACTGACTCAAACTCAATAGAGGAAATCTGGCAATATTTATCAAACATATAAACACAGTGCTTTGACAACACTGTGCTTCTTGACAGCACTTGTAATTCTAAAAATTTATCCTGCAGTTATACTCACGCATAAGTGAAACGGTAGAGGCTTTTCACTGCAACATTGTTTGTAGCTGGAAATAACCTGTCTACCAGTGGAGATGGCATGAATGAACTATTATTGTATGCCCAAGCAATAGAATGCATATGGCCATAAAAAAGAACTGGGACGCTCTTTCCAAGATACTTTGTTAATATGAGGACTGAACTCTAATCTTTTTCTTTGCCCCCCAAAAAATTCCTTTCTAAGGGGGTCTGGTGAGTCATGCCTACAAATGATAAAATCTCAGTAAACAAGTTTTTTTAATAAGGTTTACTTTCCCACCTGATTCTGGTATAGCATCACATGAAGGATAGAAGACACTTATCTTTTTTTTTTTTTGAGACAGAGTCTCACTCTGTTGTCCGGGCTAGAGTGCCGTGGCGTCAGCCTAGCTCACAGCAACCTCAAACTCCTGGGCTCAAGGGGTCCTCCTGCCTCAGCCTCCGGAGTAGCTGGGACTACAGGCATGCGCCACCATGCCTGGCTAATTTTTTCTATATATATTTTTAGTTGTCCAGCTAATTTCTTTCTATTTTTTTAGTAGAGACAAGGTCTCACTCTTGCTCAGGCTTGTCTGGAACTTCTGAGCTCAAACTCCTGAGCTCAAACGATCCACCCACCTTGGCCTCCCAGAGTGCTAGGATTACAGGTGTGAGCCACCGCACCCAGCCAAGACCCTTATCTTGACTCAAGCATTCCTTTCTGGTGATTCCTAGTCTTTTGGACAAAGCCTAGCTCTTTCAGCCAATTATCAACTGAAGAATCCCTAAACCCACCTATGATTGTAAGACCCGCTTTGAGATGTCCCTCCTTTTTGGGCCAAACTAATGTACACCTCCCACGTATTGATTTATGACTTTACCTGTAACCTCTGTCTCCCTGAAATGTGTAAAACCCAACTGTAACCCAGCCACTGCGAGACCACTTGCTCAAGGCTTCTTGGGTGTGGCGCTCAGGGCCATGGTCCTCAAATTTGGCTCAGAATAAACCTCTTTAAATTATTTTACAGAGTTTGTCTTCTTTTCCATTGACAAATTATTAAAGCTGCATACAGAGCATTGTTCAAGTAATTTATCAATTATACTTTACATGGAAAAAGCAGTAGGCACGTAATTAGCTTTCATACGCGCATATGATGACTCTAAAGACAGGGACACTGATAACATCAGTTATTCCCCAGGAGGGAGACGGGGCAGCTGGAGAACAGGATGGGAAACAGGTATTTCAACATACCTTTTGTTCTTTTGAGTGCCGAACCATGTGAATATGTTGTCTATACAAAATATAAATTACATTAAAAGTCAAGACAAAGGAACAGAAGATAAACAGGTTTTATAACATAAAAATTTTAAACTTGCATATTTGTAGGTGAAATGATTTGATGTCTGGGGTTTGCTTTGACATGATCCAGATGGGAAGAGAAGTCAGAGGGTCTCCATACAGTGGGATTTAAAATAGGGGAAACCAGAAACAGCCCGATGTTCAGGAATGGGGGTTGATTAGGTAGTTATGGTCCTCCATATGAAAAGCCCTATGCCACCATTCAAAAACAATAAATCATATCTTAGAAGTACTAGAAGAATATTTTTTGTTTTGTTTTGTTAATAATCACGGAGCAGGTAGACTTTTCTAGGAAATCCAGAAGCCACCACAGGAAAGACTTACAGATTTGACTACATAAAAGCAAAGATCTCTGCATTGCAAAACCCACCACAAGCAAAGTCAAAAGGAATACTTCATGGTGGGAGAGTGGGTGGGCTGTCTGTTCGTGATTGTTGAAGCTCAGAAATGGGTGTATTGGGGGTTCACTATTACTGTTTATTACTTTTGAGTGTGTTTGAAATTTTCTGTAATAAAAGGACAAAAATTTAAGTATATGCAAACGTCTGTATGGCAAAAGACAAATATTACACTACACAATAATTGTAACATATAAGCAACAAAAAATTAATATCAATAATGTTCAAAAAGATCCTTCAAGGCTGGGTGTGGTGGCTCACGCCTGTAATCCTGGCCCTCTGGGAGGCTGAGGCGCGAGGATCACTTGAGCTCAGGAGTTCGAGACCAGCCTGAGTAAGAGCGAGACCCTGTCTCTACTAAAAATAGAAAGAAATTAGCTGGACAACTAAAAAATATAGAAAAAATTAGCCGGGCATGGTGGTGCATACCTGTAGTACCAGCTTCTAGGGAGGCTGAGGCAGAAGGATTGCTTGTTGCTTGTTGCTAGGCTGACGACATGGCACTCTAACTTGGGCAACAGAGTGAGACTCTGTCTCAAAAAAAAAAAAATTCTCAGAAGAGGAAATAAAAGCCACTGACACATGAAAAGGTGTTCCACCTTAATCATATTCAGGAAACACAATTTCAAAACAATGAAATGTCAGTATTCACCCACACTATTGGCAAAGGTTTAAGCCAATTGTTAACACCTAGAATTGCACAGGGTGTGGGGAGCTGGCATTTTCATATGCTCCTGGGGAACTTGTGAATTGCTCTGATTGTCTGAGAAAGTAAAATGGCAAGACCTGTTTAAAATTTAAGTGTATATACCCTTTCACCCAGTGATCCTGCTTTGGGGAATTTATCTTAAACCCAGGGGGAATGAAACCAGTACTTACAAGATGCATGTACAAGGAGCTTTATTGTAGCATTCCTTGTTAAAGAAGAAAAACAGCCCAAGTGTCCAAGAGCACCCTTGTTTAAACAAGTTATTAAATGTCCACGGGAAACATGACAGAGCACTTAAGGAGAATAAGCGACTTCTGTATTTATCAACCTGGAATGATGTCCACAGTATATTAAGTTAAAGAAGCAAGCTGAAGTAATACATTTCATCTTACCTCATATTCATAAGAAAGAACTCTCTCTAGGTGCATCGTGCTTGTGCATTGTCACGAGTGCTGGGACGGAGCAGAGGCGAACTTGCCAAATGATTAACCCACTTGGCCTCAGCGAGGTCAACCTGGTGCAGGGGGTGGACTGGGGACAGGAGAGAGGGGGAGAGACTGTCACATTTTTTCGTATACACCTGTGTACTCTTTGAGTTGTTACAATAAACATGCTATTTTTGTAGCAACCACACACCACCACCAAAACCATTAAAATACTGCTTAAAACAGGAAGGGAGACGGGGCAGGGGGTGACAGTAGGGGCCTGGCAGGGTTAGGAATGCTACCTTGCTCATCCTGTTCCTGACACCATGGCCCTGCGCCCCTGGGGAGAGGGTGCCGATGGGAGGGGGTGCCGAGGGAGAGGGTGTGGCAGGGACCAGCTGTGAGAGGCAGCTCAGTGGGGGGCTTTCCCTCAAATCCCCTCCTCCAGGCTGGAGTCCCTTGGTGGGGACAGGGGCAGCTGTTTCCAAACCTCTTTCTCCCATGAGTTCAGAAATAGTGTGGTGGAGGCAGGAGAGGGGTCTGGACTCCTGGAGTCCCCTAGCCTTGGGGACCTAAAGCCCTGTTTCTTGCCTCTCACAGTCCCTTGCCTACACCGCCCCCTCCCCGCCCCCCGTCCCAAGGACCAGCGTGTCGTGGTGGTGGTGGTGTGGTTATCATTCACTCTTCTGGTCGATCAACCAGCGTTTAAGAAGCAAACGCTTCTTCACCTGGATTCCGGGGGGGAAAAAAAGAAGCAGCACACACTGCCTGCGGCCACCATGCCAGGCTCCCTGGATACAGGTGGTACCATCCGCAGGGGACCCCGGGTCTACCTGGGCAACAGCAGAAGGGATGATAAACTTCTCACGCGCAGGGGCCCGCCCTGTACACCAGCTCCTAGCACAGGACTTGGTACAGATCAGGTGAATTGAATTTGCAGCATTGTCAGGATAGCAGGAAAAAGGCCCCACTGTGACGAGGGAGGGCAGAAAGCAAGTTTTTAGGGAGCTATTTGGGCTGAGTCTTGAGGAAGGAGTGAATTAGCTAGATGGACAGGAGGAGGAAGGGTGTCCCAAGCAGAGGGACCTGCACATGCAAAGGCAGGGGACCGACCAGGTGCGTGGTGGGGGATGAGGCCGGGTGATCAGTGACTGGCCACTGGAGCCCGTGCTAGGGGTTTAGGCTCTATTCCTGAGGGATGCTGGATCCCCAGTGAATTTTGAGGAAAGGACCCTGATAGAGTCAGATTTGCCTTTTAGAGAGCCTCTGGGAACAATTTGGGGCCGGGCTTGGAAGGCAGCCAGGTAGGAGGCAGCAGGGGCTCTCCAGAGGCAGTGACTGCTTCGCAGAGGGGCAGCTCGGGATATTTCCGAGGCAGGTCCAAGAGGCCTGGGGGGGGCAGGGTCGGGAGGGAGACAGGGAGGGGGGCCGGCAGCTGCTGGGCAGGGAGGGCGGTGCTAGAGTCAGCATTTCCTGCAGCTAAGACTTTTATTTTTTTAATTTCTCATTGCTGCTGTTTTCAAGAACTCTGCATTTTATTATAAAATTGATTTAAAACACATTGTTTGGAAGAAAAGGAGGACAAAGCGTAGCTTTTAGAGTAAACTTTCTGGGGAACTTTCTCAGCAAGTGGGGAAGGGCCTGTTGCTGTCCCAGGCTGTGGAAGGGACAGAATGGACCCGGAGCCCAGCGGGAGGGACAGAGGTCCCTGAGGCCACAGGCAGGGCGGGGCAGGAAGGCAGAGCTGAGCCCTGCAACCCTGGGTAGGGTCCCTTCCAAGCAGGGACCACGTGCTCCACCTGTATTTGTGAGGCTGCCCAGGACCAGGCTGGGGTGCGGGGCCCAGGGGTGCTCTGCGGGAAGCCAGCTTTGCAGTCAGACACCTATGAGCCCCTGAGCCTTCAGCTTTCTCTCTGTAGATGGGGACAGTCCCTCACTGAGCTGTTGCAAGAGTTAACTGAGGAAAACCCTGTGCAGCATTTGGCAACATCCAGCCTGGACTGAAAGAGGCCTCAGTAGACTAGACCCCCACTGCCTCAGAGGCAGGGGGGATCGTTATCTCAGTATCTCAGTCAAGTGTCAGTCTGCCTTTGGCCAGCCTGGCAAGGCTCATATCCGCAGGGTGTCCCCTCTAGGCAGGGAGCTTCGGCCTCCGCCCACTTGCCCACCGCCCTCCTCAGCCCACAGCCTCCCCTGCCTCCAACTTCCAGAGAAAATCACCGGGCATCCTTCCCTGTGCTAGGGCCACCCTCCAGGTATCTGGGAGGCCTGTGTCCCGTCAGGCACTTCCTCAGTCCCTCCTCAGCCCAAGGCCTCTCCAGGCCCACCCTCCCCTGGCCTGAGCTACCTGGGCTTCATCTGCCTCGTTTGCTGGCCTCCTCAGGGCGTTCGCCTGCCGACCACTCATTCCCCCAGTCTCTCCAGCCCCACGACCCTCCTCTATGCTCACCTGCATCCCTCAGCCACAAACCTCGGAGCACCCTCTCCTCCCATCACAGACGTCCCACCCCTCCCACAGGCTCCGCAGCTCCCTGGACACCCTCCTTTCCATCCACAGCCTGGGACGTCCTGCCCATCCCCGTCCACAGAACCTGCTCCCTGCAGACATCTGAACTGGGCATCCTGGGGGCCCTGCATGTTCGTGTCCAGAGCTGCCCCTGCCATCCTGCCCTACACCTGCTCCCACCAATCCTCCTCCTTGCCTAGCGGCATCACCACTGCCAGCCTCTTTGCTTCCTTGTCCCCTGTGCAATCAGCCCCAGTGCCTGAACCCTGCCTGAGGGGTGCGTGGCCTTGGTGGCTCTTCACTGGCAGCTCCGACCTCCTTGACAGACTACCTGCCCTCACCACAACCTCTGCCCACTGCCAGCTGGATTGGCCTTTTAATTTTTTAATTTTTTTTTTTTTTTTTTTTGAGACAGAGTCTCACTCTGCCCTGGCTAGAGTGCCGTGGCGTCAGCCTAGCTCACAGCAACCTCCAACTCCTGGGCTCAAGCGTTCCTACTGCCTCAGCCTCCGGAGTAGCTGGGACTACAGGCATGTGCCACCATGCCCGGCTAATTTCTTTTTCTATATATTTTTAGTTGGCCAATTAATTTCTTTCTATTTATAGTAGAGACGGGGTCTCGAACTCCTGAGCTCAAATGATCCTCCCACCTCGGCCTCCCAGAGTGCTAGGATTACAGGCGTGAGCCACTGCGCCCGGCCTGAATTGGCCTTTTAGAGACATGTCATCGTCTCTCTCTCCCCGCAAATTGTTTACATCCTTCAGGACTCCACCATTGCCAAGGTCGAACTCCACGCAAGGCAACCTATTGCCTCCCCTCTCCCACCAACACATCAGCCTTTCCCTGGATCTGGAGCGACCCACCCTTTGCCCCTCTCCCCTGGGGGCAAGACCTGAGTGTGAGGCTCAGCACCCAGCCTGGCCTAAGGCTGGCTGCCAGGAAAGGAGGGCGAAGGCGGCTGCTGGGGTGGACGGTTCTCTCGGGCTCAGAGATTCCCCAGGCTGCTGCATGTCTGTAATTTCTCCTCCTTAGAGCCCTCCAGGGGCTTGGGGGACCCACCCAGCTTGGCCCGCATCGCTCAAGGGCCCCTCACCACAGTTCTGAGACAGGAAACTGAGGCACAGAGAAGTTACCCACTCAGCTGGTAAGTGTCATAGCCAGGATACAAAGCCTGACCCTTCACTGCCACTGTCCACACCCTGTCCCCACCCCAAGGCACTAGTGTTGGACCCAGGCTCTGGTCTAATCTTCCCTGAAACCTCAGCCAGGCACAGACCCCAGCCCTCCAGAAGCCTAGAGAGGGCTGCAGTGACCACTAGGCCTGTGGCCTCGCTTCCAGCTAGTCCTGGGGGCCATGTCTTGTGCACATCTGAGCGTGGGAGATGCCAAGAGTAAGCCGGCCTCTTCCTGAAACTGCTGGGGCCCCTGCCCAGCCTAGAATTTTATTCTAATGGAGTTGATTTTAAAAAAATAGTTTTGGCAGGGAGTGGTGGCTCATGCTTATAATCCTAACACTGTGGGAGGCTGAGGCAGGAGGATCGCTTGATCCCAGGAGTTTGAGGTTGCTGTGAGCTAGGCTGACACCATGGCACTCTAGCCCAGGCAACAGAGTGAGACTCTGTCTCAAAAAAAAAAAAATAGCTTTATTGAGGTGTACTTGGCATACAAAAAACTGCACATATGTCAGGTTTCCAAGTTCTGACATGTATATATTCATGGAACCATCTCCACAATTAAGATATGGTACCTATCTGTCAATCACCTCAAGAGTTTCCTCGGGCCCCTTTGCCATCCCTCCCTCCTGCCTCTCTCGTCCCCACTCCACTCCCAGGCAGCCACTGATCTTCCTTCTGTCACTATAGTTTGCATGTTCTAGAATTTTCTATAAATGGAATCACACTGTGTGTACTCTTTTTTGTCTGGCTGCTTTCACTCCTAGAGAGGTTTGAGGATTAACTGAGTTAATCCATCTAGAATTCCCAACACGGTGCCTGGTGCATAGTAAGCACTCCAAATCCACCAGCTGCTGTATCCGTCAGCTGATGCTAAGTTACGCTGCAGTAACAAACAGTCCCCAAATCTCAGGGGTTTACAACCAGGTTTATTTTTTGCTTCCAGGGCACCCTACCATGGGTTGGCTGCAGCTCTGTGCCATGTCCTTTCCACCCCAAGACCCAGGTGGAAGGAGCAGTGTTTATTTGGGACACTGCCTGTGCCCTGGCAGAGATAAAGATGACCCTCACAGCATTATGCTATGACTCCAAAGGTTTCTTCTTATCGTGCTCACGTGTCATTGACCACAGCAAGTCCCAAGGCCGAGCCTGCTGGCAAAGGAGTGGGACGTGCCTCTGCCCCAGAGAGGGGCAGTGAAAATTCCCGACAGGGATACTGCCTACCACAGCTGTTTCACTGTCGTTGTTGTTACTCAACCCCACCTACAAGCAGGAGGTCATGCAAGGGTTTCACACATGTGATCCCAGCCTGTTGTCACAGCCACATCACCCCAGGCTGGGCTGACTCCTCCCCGTGGGCCAGAGTCCTCCATTCGCCAGCACCTGCGGAGCGGGGGCCATGTACTGTTTTGGAAACTTACGGACTAGCTCAGCCCACCAGGCCCCACATCTCTATCCGGTTTGGCTACGGCCCACTCTGTGCATCCACCCCGACAACCCCCTCCCTCCCCTTCCCACTGGGCCCCAGAAATGCTCCTTCCATGGCCCCCACCCTCTCCTAATCTCAACCTCTCCTCTGAACATGATTACTAAACAGACAGCCTCCCCCAAGCTGGGCATCCACTGTAGATGCGCTTCCCTCTGCAGTCTGTGACTTTCCCTTCCCTGCTGACCCCACGCTCCCCGGGATTTTCCTGCCTACTGCGTCTGGGGCGCCTCTCTTCTTCCTCTGCTCCCCAAACTCAAGTTACACGCCCATCCTGTTCCTCCCACTGTGCCCGACTCAGAGCAGGTCCCTATCAGCCACATGGACACCAAGGCCCTGGCCACCTCCTGCCCCTCCCTTCCTCCCACATGCCTCCCTCCCTGCCCTGTGACAATCCCCATGACAATCTCCACATTCTGTCCTGCCAGTTCTGGCCCCAGAGTGTCTCAAGAATCCTCCAGTCCTCTCCATCCCCTCTGTCCTGCCCTAACTCTGTCCAGGCACCACCAAAAGTCTCCTAACTGGGACTGAGAATTTTTTTCTTCTCCCTTTTCATCCATTCTCTGCACTGAAGCCAGGTGAAAAATAGAAGCATCACTACTGTCCTCCCCAGCAGACCCACCAACCACTCACCGGACCCTGCTGTCCTGCCATGAGCTCCAAATCCCTGCTCTGCCTCCCTGGAGGCCTCAGCTCCCCTCACCTAGTCCCCTCCTGCCCTCAGCCTCTGGGACCCTTGGGAGGCTCATCTCTCACCCCTCCAGCCTCCAGGCCTGCGCGTGCCCTTCCTCCCACCAGCTCATCGCTCACCTGCTCAGCCGCTACACGCCTCGGTGCATCCCTGCCAGGCACCTTCTCACAGTCTTTCCCACCTCCCTGGGAACAGTAGAACGCAGGGGCCCCACAATGGCCTCAGCACACCCTGGACTTAGGCACCTGTTCTGTCCACTGTAAGGGTTTGAGGGCTGGGAACACATCTGTCTCTTCTAGCCTCAGGAGGATGGTGTAGGTGTCTGGAGGTTGGGAGAGACAATAAGCAGTGACAAGGACAACAATAATAACAATGACCTGACATCTCTTCAGTTCATACCATGGGCCAGGCACTATGCCAAGTGTTTCCCATGGACTAATTCTTTTTTTTCTTAAACCTGTATGCTATTTTTTAAATTGAAGTATAACATGCCCGGAGAACAATTCAAAATCCAAAGTGCAGAGTCAATGAAGCCTCACAAAGGGAGCACACAGGAGAAATCAGCACCCAGTGGAGAAAGGGCACACTCCCCACACACCAGAAACCCCACCTGTGCCTTCTGCCTCTGCCCTTCCAAGAAGGCACTGCTGCCCTGACATTTAATACCGTGGATGCATTTCACCTGTTTTTAAAGTTCAAATAAATGAAATCACACAGCCTCCAGGCTTGTACACCCGGCTTCTCACGCCCAGTGTTGTTGCATTTATCCCAGTTGCCATGTGTCGCTGTAGTTAGTTCCTTCTCTTAGCCGTGTACTATTCCGTTGTACTTGTTTCTTTGTGCGATCCATCGTTGGTGGGCACTTTGGTAGTATCCAGTTCTTGGTGAGTCCGCGTGATGCTAGCAACATTTTGTGCATGTCTCTCGGTGGGCGTGCGCACTCATTTGGCATCACTGAGTCATAGCGTATGTCAACTCTGGGTTTCTACCAGACAGTTTTTCAGGTTTCCCACCAGCTGTGTATGAGAGTGCTGGATTAACTCTCAATCCTCACAACATCTGCAGGCGATACTGAGGACAGCTGTCCCGTCTCTTCCTCACTGGGCGAGCTCCCCACTGTGAGGTCCTGGGCCAGCCTCCCCCTATTTCCTGGCCACAAGGCTCTGCCCGTGACCAAGCTTCACCAGTCAGAGGCACCCACTAGGCGTGTGTCTCTTCAGGGAAAGGCAGCCCGATCCGTGGCCTTGGGGTCCAGTGTTGGCAGTGGCGGCAGTGCGTCTCAGAGGATCTTTTTCGCCTGTGGCCTGGCTCGTTTCAAGGCTTTCTACCTTCCCTTTGAGTCTACGAGAGTGCTCCCACGCACCCCTACAGCCCTTTAGTAAATGCCACTTCTGGGTCGGTTCTATCGTTTGCCAATAAGAATGCTGACTGATGTGAGGGGGCTGTCTCGTTCCCATTTTACAGAGGAGGAAACAGAAGCACAGAGAGGTCAGTTCTGTTGTCCAGGGTCACAGGGCTGGAAGTGGTGGAGCCAGGATTCAAGCCATGTTCATGTCGTATCCAGGGCTTTACATCTATATAGTAAAGTTCTGTCTCACACACCACTCCTGACACCTACAAGTGTGCTAAGTGACTTGCTTAGGGTCACACAGTGGGTCTAGAAGCCAGGCCCTGTAGCTCCCACCCCACTATGCCTCCTGCCCTCAAAGCTGATGAGTGTGCTGCTCTGTGCACACCGAGAGGGAAATGGAGGGGTGGTGTTCATTCATTCGTTGAACCATCATTTGTTTACTGACAGCGTAACACGGGTCAGGCACTGTGCTAGGCACCCAAGACACAGCAGCAAAAAACTGGAAAAGACAGAGCTGACAGCACATGTGCCGTCATGTCGGGTGACAAGTCCCACAAAGGATGAAGGCCAAGGGATAGGGAGTGACAGGGGACAAGTGACTGTTTTGGCCAAGTTGATAGAGAAGTCCTCCGAAGGTGACACCCGAATGAAGCGGGGAGCAGGCAGACCTGGAGACAGAGGCGGGGTGGCAAGGGCCAAGGCCTGAGGCAGGAAGAGCCTGAAAGTGGCTGGCGGGAGAGAGCAAGGCAGAAGGTGGCACAGGATGGGGACAGGAGGCAGGAGGGGGCCGGCTAAGTGGGGCCTTGTATTTCATTCTCAGGCTGGCAGGAAGCTCTGGAAAGGCGTTAAACACTGCAGGGCAGACAGGTGGCCTGACTAATGTGTCAGAAGGCTCACTCTGTCAGGCGATGACATGGGGTGTAGGGAGACAAAGGGGAGGCAGAGAGACAGTTGAGAGGCTGTGGCGTCCAGGCCGGGGCACTGGGGTGCAGGGACATGGCAGCGAGGTGTGGACTCCAGGACAGCTGATTGTCAGACAGGATCTGGGCCTGGGGAAGAGTGAGCCACAGTCCCTGACACAGCTGGGGACTGCAGACCCGGAGCAAAGAGGCCACCTGTGAGCGTACGTGGAGGCCAGAGCTCTGTGACCTGAAGAAAGAGCCTGGCCTGGAACCTGTGGCCTCTCTGCGGCCGAGGGAGCCCAGAGCAGTGGGGCTGGGCTGGGCTGGGCCTGGGAGGGTGCTGACCTGACAGGAAGGGTCGTAACGCTGAGCTCCCGAGGCCCAGGCAGTGGCCTGACAGGGAGGGCCCGCTTCAGGCTGCCAACCTGTGCCAGGCTCAGGCTGTGATGCCAGGTAGTGTCACCATCACTCTTACCTGTTCGGAATAGAGTCTGGACCCAACCCTGTAACATCATTGTGCACTTTAGACAGCTGCCAGGCTGACTGGCAGTTCCTGGGCCAAAGTAGGGCCCGGCTGGTGGAGAAGAGACAGATAGAGGCTGGGAATCCGGAGGGGACTCTGAGCAGGAACCAGAGTCCAGCACCTGAGAGGGAGCCACCACCTTGGTCCAGCCACACGAAGCAAGTTCCAGCCGGCAGTTCAAACCCTAGCTTGCCTCCACGAGAAAAGCACTTCCCTATAAGAAAGGATGACTTCCAGGCCATAGTGTTGCGGCTGCCTTTGGCTTGTAGCCAGCTACCTGTGGCCACTGGGAGAACACAGGCCACACATATCTAGCTGGGGAGCCGCTCAGAGGGCTGGAGAGGGGACGAGGGAAGGGCATCTAGTGCCAAGTGCCCCAAACCAAGAGGATGCAGAAAAGCTTCACTCCAGGGCTGCCCCAGAGCAAAGATCATGACCTTTGGCAGCAGGAAGTACCCTGGGCCTGTGGCTATCTCTGGGTCCCCCCTGGTTTTGCTGCCAGCCCGTGAGGGGAGGTAAGGCATGAGAAGGCATCTGTCCCTCTCACCACAGTGCTCAAGTGGAAGGAGCCACGCTGACTCATGAAGCCACACGTCACCCGTGGGCCTCAGCTCTGCCTCTGCCAGGCCAGCAAGGGACTGAAGTGCAGCAGCCTCCTGGGTGCTTCCCTCTGTTGGTTGCTTCAGGAGAGGCGGGAGGCCTGGAGGCAGAGCCAGCATGTGCTACCCCCAGATCAGATACCTCCACGGTGACTGGTCAGTGCCTGAGCCGTGCTGCTCAGTCTGGGGAACCAATGGACCCATTTTTGAAAATCGTCCCTGGAACTCCTTTCTGTCACTTTAGCTGTACCTTTCTCTCTTGGGTTTGCAAAGGACATTCATTCCCAGCAATGCAGAAGACAACCTCCCGCTTGCTCCTCTTGAAGTCATGGTCCAGTCCTTGGTGGCTGGGGACAGAAGGCACCCCAGGAGGGCAGGCTGGTGCCAGAATTGAACAAAAATGTAAGGTTTGCTCTTGATAAGGCCTGGAGATCCTATTTCTCCTGGAAAGCGTGGAGTCCCTACAGGCCCCTGCTCACCCAGGCCTGCCTGGCTCCTCCCACTGTGCCTGCTGGGACCACCTGACTCCCTCCTGCCTCCAGGGAAGGAAGTTCCTTGAGCCCTCCCCACCCCCCCCAGACCAACGGCGGGTCCCACCAATCACCAGTTTGGTCTTCTGTCTTCAAACCCTCCTCCTCTTAAGGGAAGATTCACTTTCTGTAGACGCCACAACTGCTCCCACAGCTTTCTTTATCCAGTGGAATCTCTGGATACAGGCATGGGACCCCTCTGATGGGCCAGGCCAGCGGCCGCCTCTCATCATCCCTCGCAGCACCCTGCTTTGAGGCCCATCTCGGTTCTGCTGCCCTCACTTCTCCTCCCCCATTGCCAGGACATGAGCACCAGACACTGCCCTTTCTCTCCTTCCCAGAACCACTGAACCTCTGACTTACTCCACCTACCTTCCCAGCCCCTATTCCCTCTGCAAAGTTCCCAATGACGCCGGCAGCCAGTGCTGACCAAGCCCTTCGTGGTCTACACCAGGATCTCAGTTAATCCACACAATAACCCCGAGGCAGGATTCGTTACCCACTTTGATGGATGAGGAAACTGATCTTCGGAAGGTTCAGTGTTCGGCAGAGCCGGATGGCGCCTCACTTACCCAACCAACCTACACTTTGCCCCACGAGTGCAGAGCCACATCTTCAAAGTTCTCAGCGGGGGGCTTGGCTGGGGCGGCTGCAAGCCCAAGAGAGGGCATCTCTTCTTGGAACCCCTCCCACTGCAAGTCCGCCCTTGTCCTGGAGTCACTGCGCCGTCTCGATCTCCTCCCTTCCCCGGCCCACAGGCTCAGCCTCAACCCTCTCACCCTGCGGCCGACTGTGCTCACCCCCACAGCTCCAACTGTCACCTCTGCATGGACACTCATTTCCTCTCCTGCCCAGATTCCTAGCTGGCCGGTGCACTTCTGCCCCAGGATACTCTCCAACCTCACATGTCCACATCCAAACTCTTGATCACTGTCCCTCCCAACCCACCTCCTCCTCTCTCCAGAGCCCTGTCCCCATGGCTGCTGCAGCCACATGGGTGCCACCTGGCACCTGCCAGCTTTGCCTTCCTCCTCTCCTTCCACAGGCTAATCCTCCCCATGGCCTGCTCCCAATGCCACTGCCCAGATTCACCTTCCTAAAGTGGTGAGCACAGGAGCCCGGAGAGCACATGCCATGAGAGGCTGTGAGAAGGGGATTAGCATTTGCCTCCACCCTTTCCTCATTGAACAGTTATCTATTGAGCGTGAGGGACCAGGCACTGTTCACAGCAGCTGGGATGCAGCCCTGAACAAGAGACAAACCCCATCCTGGCAGGGGGAAACAGAAAATAACTTAAGAAACCACACATACAGCATGTCGGAGTGCCGTGGGAAAAGGCGCGGCCAAGCGAGGACAGGTGTTGCTGAGGTGGAGGTGCTGTTCTATCTGGGGTGATCTGGGTGGGAGCTCCTCCTCCCTGAAGAGGGTGGCATGATTGGGGGCTGAGGTCAACCCCCAAGGTCAAATGGAACATAACTTAGACTCTCAGGAAGATATACCCTCAGTTTTGGTAATAAAAATCCAGGGATTTTGTTTCTTAATCCTTTAAATTGGAAACACTTGCTTCTCCCAAGGAGGTGGGTGGGGCTCAGTGTTCGGGAAACAGGGTGGGAGTTGTTTGCTGAACAGCCTTTTGTTTTCTTAAATTTTGAACTATATGCATGTATTTACTTTGTTGAAAGGAAAAAATTAAAATAGGAAAGAATTTTAACAGTCTCTTGGGAAGGATTAATCATTTTCATGGAACTACTTCCCTACTGGGCGCCTGTTTTCGTATCTGCCAACTTCTGCCAGAACATCACAGATGTTGGTCCCTCCAGTGCTCCCAAGAGGGCAAACAGTCTTAGCCTTAAGCACAGCCACTCACCAACTTGCAAGCCCCGACACGTGCTGAGGTATGAGTGCAGGTAGACACTAGGCTAACCATTAGCACACAGGGAGGTGGGCACACTCTCGCGGTAGGGTAGACTTGGGAGGTTGAAAACCAGGACGTTTGCTAGAAGTCAACAAACTCCCCAGGGTATCTCATTCTTCAGTGGCTTTCCATTTTGGCCACTGCTAAACTTGGACTAGGCTGCACTCCTGATCTTCATTTTTACATACCAATCACCGCATCCTATTTGGAAAGCCACGGACAAACGGTCACACCGAAACTCCCTACTAAAGACTGGTCCACAACATAAGATTTAACCAACAACCTGGTTTTGGCCATGTCCCCTGGTTTCTTTTCTGGTGAAGCTGGGGTCAGAAAGGGCTTCGCTAAGTTGGCTCCATGGTGGTGGAGGTCGGGGGGAGGGAGGGCTGGCTCTGTATATGGCAGAGGCCTGAATAAGCAGGGATGTGAGAAGACTCAAGATGTCCTGACTTAACCCTCAACGTGGGAATGATATTCCTCAGGTCCATGACCAGGCCTAGAAGACAGGCTGCTTTGGGCATGGCCCAGAATGGCATGATGTGGTCAGCTAGAGAGTAGGAAATGGGTTATTGTCCTTTAAATATTCCATGTATCACAAAGTCACTAACTCCAGTCTCCACAACTTGAAGCCACCAGTCAGACTCCCGACATCTCAATAATCTGAGCGCTCTATCAAAGACGCTCACAGAGCCATAGTAGGAAGCAGAGCCTCATTTCTCAATCTTCAGAGCCTAACTGAGCTTGGCTCTCACCAGACACTTAAACGTTGTATAATGGAAGAATTTTAGATTTTTTTTTTTTTTTTGACACAGAGTCTCACTCTGTTGCCCGGGCTAGAGTGCCATGGTGTCAGCCTGGCTCACAGCAACCTCAAACTCCTGGGCTTAAGCCAGGAGGCTCCCGAGTAGCTGGGCCTACAGGCATGCGCCACCATGCCCGGCTAATTTTTTCTATATATTTTTAGTTGGCCAATTTCTATTTTTAGTAGAGATAAGATCTCGCTCTTGCTCAGGCTGATTTCAAACTCCTGACCTTAAGCGATACGCCCTCCTCAGCCTTCCAGAGTGCTAAGATTACAGGTGTGAGCCGCCACGCCCAGCCAAATTTTAGATTTTAATTAGTGGCAGTGAGCACTGAAGACCCAGTAATCTCTACAACCTCAGGAAATCCTCAGTGGAAACCATCCAGGATCAAGGATTCCCAAGTAAATTCAAACCTAGCGGACATCGTAACTAATATATCATATCATAACTGATATCTCTCAGCAGCAAAATCTGTTCCCTTCTCCAAAAAAAGGCTAATAAGCATTTCCTCTTAACCTATTTTTTTAAAAAAGATACTTATGGCTTTGCTGATAGCAGGCTAGAAAGCTAGCTGAATTTGCAGGCAACCTCAAGTAGTCAATGAACAATTATTGTGGCTTGAGTTTTCCAAATAAAAAACCAGGCTGAAGTTTTACGCTATGTTAAGAAGCAGTGTGAGGGATGTTTTTGGACATTCACTTTTGAATCTATAGGCCCACTCAGAGATTTGGAGAACCACTGGTTTCTGGCAGGCCAAACATTTGAAATCAAGACTGTCCCAGGAAATCTAGCACATGTAGCTGTCCTACAGTATAAACCACATAACAAATGAAGTAGAGAAAAATGATGTGGCTCTAGCTTTGTGACCCTCAACACAACACTTAAAAGTCTGGGCTTTGGCTTCCTTGTCAGTTAAAATGGAGCGACACAGAGGACCCCTTCAGTTCTTATACTCTACAATGTGGTCACTGCTGGCTACCTTAGAAAACCAAGCCTGGTTTTTTTGGTTTTTTTTTTTTTTTTGAGACAGAGTCTAGCTCAGTCACCTGGGCTAGAGTACAGTGGTGTCATAGCTCACTGCAGCCTCAAACTCCTGGGCTCAAGTGACCCTCCTGCCTCAGCCTCGAGAGGAGCTGGGACTAAAGGTGTGCACAGCCATGCCTGGCTAATTTTTCTATTTTTGTTTTTTTGTAGAGATGGGATCTTGCTCTTGCTCAGGCTGGTCTTGAACTCCTGGCCTCAAGCAATCATTCTGCCTCGGCCTCTCAGAGTGCTAGGATGACAGGTGTGAGCCACTGTGCCTAGCTCCGAGCCTGTTTTTATCACTGTTTGTGACAAGTTACTTAATCTCCTTTTCTTTTCATTTTTAATAGAGACACGGTCTGGCTGTCACCCAGGATGGAATGCAGCAGTGCTATCTTAGCTCAATGCAGCCTCTACTTCCTGGGCTTCAAGCCATCCTCCCACTTTAGCCTCCTGAGTAGCTAGGACTATAGATATGCACCACCACACTTGGCTAATTTTTTATTTTTTGTAGAGAAGGTGTCTATGTTTGTTTTCTTTTTCTTTTTTATTGAAACAGAGTCTCACTCTGTTGCCCGGGCTAGAGTGTTGTAGCATCGGCCTAGCTCATAGCAACCTCAAACTCCTGGGCTCAAGCAATCCTTCTGCCTCAGCCTCCCGAGTAACTGGGACTGTTACTCTGCATGCGCCACCATGCCCGGCTAATTTTTTCTATATATTTTTAGTTGGCCAATTAATTTCTTTCTATTTTTAGTAGAGATGGGGTCTCGCTTTTGCTCAGGCTGGTCTCAAACTCCTGACCTTGAGCTATCCAGCTGCCTCAGCCTCC